>CM076577.1:1303059907-1303281012 GCA_034641835.2 Pinus albicaulis | reverse complement strand
TCAGAAGAAGTTGACTAGGAGTCAAAGTCAAAGGAGAAGGGTAAGGCTATGGTCACAAATGAAAATTTGAAATTAAGAGGTGACTTGAATGATACATTACAAGCTATTGAAATTGAATAGTCTCCCCCGGTTCAAGCAGAGTTCATAAAGCTGGATACAGGTGGCAAATCAAAGAAATTGAAAACATCCAAAAAATTAGACTTTGAGGATGAGGTGTCAGAGTTTGTTTTTAAGCCTAGAAAACCATTGACTAGGAAGTCTAAGAAAATGCAGCAGCCAAAAATGGAGATATACCAAATAGGAGGTGAGGATGCAAGTGTTTTTGAAGAACCCATTAATACATCATCTCAAATACTTGAAGAAGACAGAAACAGAGTTTTTAATACTCAGAGAGAAAATATTAGTTATGAGGAGGTTAAAGACAAACTCAGACTTGCAAAAATTGAAATTGATAAGTTGAAGAAGAAAGTGAGAATGCATGTTGTAGAAAGGTCAAAATTTGAGAGGTTGAAAGGTATGTGGGAGCTGGAAAATTTTTCAAACAGTGAGTCAATCAACAGTCGGGATCAATTCTTCATATGGACCGTCCCTGCAATCAAGGAAGAAAAGTTCATTAGGATGGTTAATACCAAACTAATAGATAATAACATAAGGCTTAAAAGGAAGGCTGAAGACCTTGAAATACAGCTAGCAAAACCTGATGATCATCCATAGAAAAAATGTGTGTAAACAGTAAGTGACATCTCCTAACACATTTTTGGAGTTTTTTGGAAAGGTTTCATTTTTGAAAATCAGTTCAAAGTTGATTGTTATTGATAATGGGGGCTTATATATAAATTGAAGGATGGAAGTAACATTTTGAAGCTTAAAGTTTTGGAAAAAGTATTTGTGGGTGTAATGCACATAGATTTCATAGCGTGCTCTGAAAACCAACGCAGGATGCAGTTTGATAAATTTTGCAATTTTTCAAAGGGTAAAAAGGCATGTTTATTAAACCTTGATGTTTTTGAAGGATGTATAAAGACCATAAGTGAAGCTCTAATAGCAAAACAAAGGAAAATCAAGATTCCAAATAAGGTTTTCAAAGGTGAAGTTATGTGCTACGAAAATAGCAAACAGTTTCTAGCACAGTAATGTTAACAGTTTTTAGCACTTCTTCAAAGGTTTGTTTTTGGCACAACTAGAAGGATGAAGTCACAAGAGCTTAATAAGACTTTTCCACGTGTTTTGAGCACAAGTTGGTCAACATATGGTTTGAATAAACATAAATGAAACACCATAGCTATTTTGCAGGGAGCATGTTCCTATCTTTTAGGACAGATAAGAGGAAAATAAATATAGTCAAACATCAAGGAGATGGACATCATCAAGGTCAAAGTTTAGGAGGAGCAGTTGTTAGATATAATATTTAATATTTGGATAAGGTTGTTAAGTTATAATAAAGATTTTTAATCCTAGTTGTGTTAGGACTCTAGAACAGACAGTTTAACTGTCAAATGTAATTAAATTTTGTTTTAGCAGTTGATAGGTGCCAAGCTAGAAAATTCGAATTCTCTCAATTGTTTGAAGAGAATCCAAGAAATGTAATGATGACTCTATAAGAGACAAGATGTCGAATTGCATAGGGTTGGAAATTTTCATTAACAATCATACTGTTTTGTTGTAGCAGAAACTGTGTTTTTATATTAATACAGAGATATTAGTTTCATCACTCATGATTCAGACAGGGTTATGGTTGTGTGATTTTCTCATAGTTTTCCTCTTTAAATTACTTGAAGTGGCATGAATGTATGTTACTTAGAATTCACTGAAGGTGCTCTAACTTCCTTCATATGTTCATGAACTGTGTTTATTTTCTGTACTACTGTTCTTTGATGCATCTAAACCTTGAAATGCACTGACTTCCAAATGAAACTGATATTCATGTTTTGTGAAAACACACTTGACTCCATAGGCCCAATAGATGTTTGTTGATTAGTAGTACAACCAATTATCCATTTTTATCCATTTTACTCATAGAGTTAGCCATCTAATCCTTATTTGAAAATCATAAACCTATTGAGAGAGCCCTCTCAGGTTGAGGAGGCTAAGCCTCAACTAAAAGTCTGATTTGAAATAGTTACATTGAGGTAGCCTGACCAGCAGCCTATCAGGACCTATTTTGGTGATAACATTTTGGTGCATCTGCTGGGAGCCTGAATATTATTCATTCCCAAAATCAAGAAGCTTAACTTTTGAAGGTAGCAAGAGCTCAGAAAGTTTTTCGAGGCTGCAATCTACCTTGGTGACTCCATAAATTTTTCAAAGTTTAAAGGTAAATTTGAGAAGGAGATACACATGAAGCAACCTTGATCCCAATCCACCTACTGCCGTGGAAAATCCAAACACTATTTCAAAAATTCAAAGAATTTCAGAAATATCAGGTACTCCATCTTATTCAAAATCTTTGTCCTATGAAATATTAAGAAGTCCTGAAGATAAGAAAGTCAATGACAAGATTCATGAAGTGTTGTTTAGATCAGAAAGTGAAAAATAAATCATTGATGTTATCTTACACTTGCAAAAAAGAGGAATTGATACTTCAGCTTTAGTGACATAAGAAGACAAGGAAGAGTTTTGGGAAGCTGTTACCTCTGAACTACTGCTAGAAAAAGAGTCTTTAGATAAACTCAAAGAACTTGATCCTTTCGAAGTCTTGCTGAAATCCAAAGCTGGTTTACCCCTTCCAAATTGGAGTTCTATTGTCAGTGGCTTACAAAAACCAAGCAGTCCTCCTCATATCAGTTCTTCATCTTCTTTTTCTGCCCCTCCTACAATTACTGTTCATCCTCCAGCCATGGTTGCTCCTGCTAGGTATGCATTACTTGTACTTCCTGTTGTTTTGCATGACCTTCCTAGTAAATATGCTGTTAGGATTCCTACTTGGGGTAGTGATGAGGAAATTTCAACAGAAGAATTTGTAGACAGATTTAATGATTTTATTGACTGGGAAGAAGTTGATGATGAATATGTTAAGTTAAGGTTATTTGCACAGAGTTTTATTGGTGAAGTTAGAAAATGGTTTAAGGCCCTTGCACCAGGCAGCATTAGAACTTGGAATGATTTTGAAGACAAATTCTTAAGAAAATGTGGTAATAGAACTAATCCAGTCCAAGCACTCACTGAATACAACAGCCTTAGGAGGGCAGTTGATGAATCTGTCCAAAATTTTTCAAAAAGATTCAATAAATTTTTTGACTCAATTCCAGCCCATTTGAAACCTCAGGAAGCCTTAGCACAACTGAGATATGCTGAAGCATTTGACTATGAATTTTCTATCCTGTTGAGGGAAAGAGAGTCACCTACACTTGCTGAAATGCAGAGTGATGCAATTAAGGTTGAGGTAAACATGATAGCTGCTAAAAATTCAAAAATGAGAAAAACTAAATTGAAAGAAGAAGAGAAACCATCCACTTCAACTTCTGAAGACAAATTTGATTCAATGATGAAAACCATGGAGAATTTGATGGATAGGTTAGCTCTTGGTAACACTTTTGCTCCTCCTGTGCAACATGAACCTCAATTCAGAAATCCACAATTGAGGAGACCTCAAAATCAGCAAAGGCCAAGAGAGAATATAAATCAACAAGCTGACCCTCCAGTGAGACCTCCTTTTCAACAAAATTTGGTAGATGAAGAAGATGAGCTTGAGATCCTGAAGAATCCATCCATTGTCTTGACGAAGAAATTTTAGGAATCTTCTTTACTAAAGAAGAACATGATGAGTCAGATTTAGCTAATCAAGGAGAAGAACCATAAGATTATTTTAAAGGGTATCAACATGCTATTTTCAAGATGCAAAAGCAATATAATCTCAGAAATAGAAATGTGCCTATCATTGCAAACAAAGCGTAGCCTAAGAAAGATGCTCCAAAGGCTACTGAAGCTAAGAATGATACCCCAAAGATGGCTGAAGGTAAAAAGGATACTCCACTTGGTAAGAAAGACACTCAACTTCCTCCTCTTGTCAAAGATGCTGAAAAATATGTTTTTGTTTTCAACCTTGAGAATGAAATTTAAAAGATTAAAATATCAGTCCCTTTCAGTGAGATTCTCAAGGTGAATGAATATAGAAGCAAGATAGTTAAGATGTTAAATTCACAACCAGGGGCTGTTGATATATTAAATTTCCAAGAAGATAATCCTACTATATATTTAGGCCCAAGGTTAGAAGATGATCAAAATGAAGAGTTTCCTCCTTTTTATGTAAGCATTAGGATTCATGATATGACTTTACATAATGCTCTGTTGGATTCCGGGGCTTCACATAACCTTATGCCCAAAGTGATCATCGAAAGAATGGGATTACAAATCACAAGACCATATAAGGATTTGTTTTATTTTGATTCAAAGAGAGTTCAATGTATTGGTCTAATTAAAGATGTTGTTGTTGGTTTAACGCAAATCCCAACAAATAAAGTGGTTATGGATATTGTTGTGGCTGATTTTCCTTTAAAGTTTTGTATTCTATTGTCAAGATCATGGGCAGCGAAAATCAAAGGCACAATACAGATGGATCTTACCTACGCTACTATTCCAGTTTTTGGTGAACAAAGGAGATTGTATCGGGAGCCTAGAATGGCTTACATGGTAAGTAGAAAAGATAAGCCTCAGAATTTTCCTATTTATGCCTTTGATACTGAACTTGGATCTGCCATTATTTTCAATGTTTCTGCTGATAGTGTTGAGGAAGAAATAAGAGCAGAAAATCAACATTCAGAAAATCAGCATACATAAAATCAACAAGTAAATGACGAAGAGATGGAGGAATGGTGGTCATTTTACTTTGATGGATCAACAAGAAAAGAAGGGGCAGGAGCAGGGAGTTGGATTACAAATCCAAATGATGATAGTAAGTTTTACTCTTACAAACTAAATTTTGATTGCACAAACAACATGGATGAATATGAATCTTTGATTTCGGGTCTAGATATTTTGAAAAAGATGAAGGCTCAAAATATTTCTGTTTTTGGAGATTCTGAATTGGTTATTAGACAAGTTGAAGGTGTCTATCAAACGAAGGATGTAAGAATGAGGGCTTACATAAATTTAGTTTTAGACTTGTTGGAAAACTTTCAACCTTATTCCTTCATAGTCAAAACTAGAGATCATAATTCTATTACTGATTCCCTTGTTGTTTCCGCAAGTCTTTTCATTATTCCTATGCATTCAAATGAAAAATATGAGATTGAAGTTCGTCATAGGCCAGCTATACCGGACAATATCATAAATTGGCAAGTTTTTGAAGATGATCAACAGGTAAAGAATTTTATTGAGCTGAAAGAGGAATTTGAAAATACACATGTAGATCAGCAAAATATGCTTATTGAGCCTTAAGAAAATTCTAAAGTTTTTCAATTGAAGAATAATTCAATACCAAAAGGTCTTATTCCTCTTGAGAAACTTTTTGATCAAAATGATGTTTTTAAAGCACCAAAATTGCAAGCTGATGAAGAGGAAGTAGAGAGTTGTAATCTTGGTACATTAGCTTTGCCTAAAATGATAAAAATTTCAAAGCTTCTTTCAGCTGATGTGAAATTCAAATATATTGAGATGATGAGAAGGTTTATCGATGTTTTTTCTTGGAGTTATGCTGATTTAAAGCAATATGATACTTCCATTACTCAGCATACTATTCCTATTAAGGAAAATGAGAAGCCTTTCAAGCAGAAATTGAGGAGAACTAATCCTCTTCTCATGCCATTGATTGAAAAGGAGGTTAAGAAACTCTTTGATGCAAAGATCATTGCTCCAATAATATTTTCAAATTGGCTTGCAAACTTAGTTCCGGTAAGAAAGAAGAGCGGAGAAATCAGAATCTGTATTGACTTTAGAAATTTGAATAAGGCTTCACTAAAGGATAACTATCCTCTTCCTAAGATGGATTCAATTCTGCAAAATATTGTTGGTTCACAAAGGATGTCTATGCTTGATGGTTTTTTAGGTTACAATCAGATTCTTGTGCATCTAGATGATCCAGAAAAAACAACATTCACAACACCATGGGGTACATTCATGTACGCTAAAATGCCCTTTGGTCTCATGAATGCGGGAGACACTTTCCAAAGAGCAATGGACATTTCTTTTTCTGAAGAAAAGGATAAGTCGGTAGTTGTTTATCTTGATGATATCACAGTCTATTCAAAGAAAGAAGAAGATCATTTGAAACACCTAGAAAAAATTCTGTTGAAATGTAGAAGGTTTGGTATCTCTCTTAATCCTACTAAAAGCATCTTTGCTTTAACATCAGGAAAATTACTTGGTCATATTATTTCTGAAGAACGAATTATGATTGATCCTAATAGAGTTAATGAAATTCAAAAAGTAGATTTTCCAAGAAGTACGAAAGAGATTCAATCTTTTCTTGGGAAAGTGAATTTTGTTAGGCGTTTCATTCCTAACTTTGTTGAGATTTTCAAAGATATAACAAGGATGTTAAAGAAAGGAGTTGACATTAAATGGACAGCTAAATCAAGGAAATATTTTGAAGAAATCAAAAGGGCACTCACACAAGCACCGGTACTCATCAGTACGGATTTTTCCAAAGAATTTTTGGTTTTTACATTTTCTTCCAAAAACACAATTGTTGGAGTTTTGCTACAAAAAGGAAATCAAGGTATTGAACAGCCTATTTCTTTCTTTAGTAGGACATTAGAAAATGCTGAGCTGAAGTATAATATTTTAGAGAAGCAGGCCATTGCTTTGGTGAAAGCTATAAAAGATTTCAGAATTTATGTTTTGCATTCACACATCATAGCATATGTTCCAAGTGTTGTGGTAAAATACATTCTAACTCAGGCAGATCTAGATGTCAAGAGGGGAAAATGGATCACCAAATTGTTGGAATATGATATAGACATCAAACCAACGAAGTTGGTGAAGGGGAAAGGCTTGGCGAAACTAATGACTCAGTCAAATTTGGATTGTCTTGACATAAATCTGAATGCAGAAATATCAGAAATTTCTGAAAATGAAAAAGAATTGGTCCAAATTGATGAGAAATTTCTTACTTCATAGTGGTATAAGGATGTGGTTTTTGTTCTACAGCATAATAAAGCTCCTGCTGATCTATCAAAGTCCAAAGAGAGGTTTGTTAAGCTAAAATCATTGCGGTATTTTGTTTATGACAAAAATCCGTTTTGGAAAGAAGCAGGAGGAATTTTGTTGAATTTTCTACTTGAAGAAGAGGCTAAAAATATCATTGAAGAATTCCATAAGGGTGATTGCGGAGGACATCATTATTGGAAAGCTACAGCAAACAATATCCTAAGAGATGGATATTTTTGGCCAACAATGTTTAAATACATTTACAAAAAGATCGTTGAATGTCATGAGTATCAAATTTTTGAAGGAAGAAGAAAACTTGTAACTCTACCTTTGGTTCCTATCTATGTTGAAGCTCCTTTTCAGCAATGGGGATTAGACTTTATTGGAGAGATACATCCATCTTCATCAGGGCAGCATCGCTAGATTCTTATAGCAACGAACTACTTCACCAAATGGATAGAAGCGATACCAACCAGGCAAGCTAATGACTCTGTAATTATTTCTTTCTTAGAGAATAATATATTGTCAAGATTTGGTTGTCCCATGAAGATTATAATAGATAATGCTCAAGCATTTAAGTCCAAGAAAATTATGAATTTCTGCCATCAATATCACATCACTCTTGGACACTCCACAACATACTATCCGCAAGGTAATGGTCTTATTGAATCATCAAACAAGAGCATTGTAAGAATCATCAAAAAGGTACTGCAAGACAACAAGAAAGCTTGGAATTTAAAGTTGAAGTATGCCTTATGGGCTAATAGGATTTGTATAAAGAGATCAATTGGAACTTCGCCATATGAACTAGTCTATGGGGTTGAATTTGTTTTCCCAACATCACTTGGGGTGCTGGTTATGAAGTTAATTCAAGGACTTGAAGAAGAACACATGCCATCCAAAGGAGGATAAACTAGATGATAGCCTTGAAAGAAAAGAGAAATGAATTCTATGATAGTCATCAACATGTTCAAAACATAATTAATAATACATTTCATAGGAGGATCAAAGAGGACAGTTTTCAGTTTCATGACAAAGTGCTGAAATGGGAGGCCAAAATTGAGGAAAAGGGCAAGCATGCTAAGTTTTAGAATTTATGGAAGGGAAATTTTCAGATTGCTGCTTTTCATGGGAACAACACTTACATATTGCAAGAAATTGATGGAAGATCATATGTTGGAGGGCCTGTTAATGGCATGTTCCTAAAGCATTATGTTTGTTGAAGTATTATAAATCACTCATGACATTGTATATATTCATCTTTGTCAGTTTTTTCTAATAAATGACAAGTTGAAATAGAAATCTTAAGCCTGAGGTGAAGGCCCAACAGTTTGAAGAAGATGCTTGTCAACAAAATTTATGTTTTTATCAAAAAATGGATAGCACTGGAGCTGCGAGTTCTTAGTGTACCACAGGGGCACACTATCCCAAGTGGATCCACTGTTATCACTATCAAAATTCTCTAAATTCAATCAGTTAATACTTGTTTCTAATTCATGGTATTAGATAGGGTTTGAATCATTTTTATGTTTTATAGGGTCTAAGCCATAGGTTTAGAGTCTCATTTCATCACCAAATGAAGTTCATAAACCTTACTTTACTCCTTATAAGTCTCATGCTACATTTTGAAAACCATATTCTAAATATTTTTCAAAAAAATTTTGAATAAGCCACGTAACCATGTTTTTGTAGCGTGCTCAGTGTAAAAAACTGTTTCTGCGCTATGAAAACGTTGGTATTTTCGTAGCACACTACCAGCGCTACGAAATGGGGGTTTCAGAATTTTCAGTTTAGCTGTCACATCCATCAACTTGGAGTTAAATTTTCATGATTATGGTGTCATTCCACGATTATGGTGTCAGTCCACGAATCCTCATTCACGCGTGAAACCATCCAAAGCAGTTATGAAATCATTATGAGATTCATTAGCGGTCATTTTTCATTGGTCCTTTGGAAATTTGAAAATGGAATTGGTTATCATTGTTTTTATCTCATGCAAATAAAGCACTTCATGCATATCTATTGCTTAAAGAGAAGCTCATGATAAGATACCAGAGCTCTCATAAAGTTTTCAAGTGAGGCAGATTTTTCAATCAAGCAAGGCAGAATTCAATTGGTGATTATGACAGCAGTTTTGATTGCCAATTAAGTTTGAAAAGAATTGCTGACTGAAAAAAAAATTTAATCAAGCGGGGCAGAATTTTCCATCAAGCGAGGTTGAACCCAATTTTCAAGTGAGCTAGTTCATCCAACAAGGAATTTGATTACAGATTTTCTGAAGACACAAGGTTTTCAGGAAGAATATGACAGAGGAAAAAAGACATCACCGGTCTAGTCATTGCCTGAGGACAGAACCTCAAGGTTTAGAAACCCTCACAAGAGATAAATCTGTTGAAGAATCCTTCAAGAATGTAGGGTGTTGGAGGTTCTGTGAAAAGCTTCAAGGAGGGCATAATCAGGTTACCAAAGAATTTGCTACCAACTTCACAGGGTCAAACACATAGGTTGGTTTTCTCAATTTACCAATTTCTCCTGAAGTTATATTAGCAGTGACAGAAATTCCAAGAGGGGAGGAGAGATGGTTTAAGAATTTTAGGTTTGAAATGCAACCCTGCAAAATCTTTTTGAAACCAAAGTTTATGGATACTGATTTGAATAAAGTTGTGCCAAGAAATTATGTCAAGGATGCATTTTCCAACCTGCTCTACAATATCCAAAGGTACTTCACCTGCAAAGGGAGATATCACAAGGTGTACACTTATCACTTTAAACTCTTATTGCACTTCATAGGAATAATCTCTCTAGACTTACCTTTCTTTCTATTTTGAAGTCTGGCCAAGATGGCAGACAAAGTTCAGATGAAAACTCAGGCATGTGAAACCTCTTTATTTCATCATGGTCTAGTCAAGTTAATAGTTTTGCATGAGCTTCAGAAAGTGAATAGAGAATGGTCTTCATTTCTATTTTTGAGTGGAATAGGGGTTGAAGGAACAGGTGCTAGCCCTCAAGTCAAAGAAACATCTTCATCAAAGACTACTAAACCTGCAGAAACAAAATCAAGAAGGTTTGTTAAGCTTAAGCCCAGGAAACAGGTTAAAGAACCAATGTTAAATACATCACTGAATATCCAAAGGACTCCTCAATCTGTACAGAAGAAAAGAACTCAGGTCAAAAAGACAATTCAGGAACAGTCAACTAGTAAAACAGCTCAGAAGAAGTTGACTAGGAGTCAAAGGTAAAAGGAGAAGGGTAAGGTTGTGGTCACAAATGAAAATTTCCAATTAATAGGTGACTTGAATGATATATTACAAGCTATTGACATTGAAGAGTCTACCCTGGTTCAAGCAGAGTTCATAAAGCTGGATACAGGTGGCAAATCAAAGAAATTGAAAACATCCAAAAAATTAGACTTTGAGGATGAGATGTCAGAGTTTGTTTTTAAGCCTATAAAACCACTGACTAGGAGGTCTAAGAAAATTTAGTAGCCAGACATGGAGATAGACCAAACAGGAGGTGAGGATGCAAATGCTTTTGAAGGACCCATTAATACATCATCTCAAATACTTGAAGAATATAGAAACAAAGTATTTAATACTCAGAGAGAAAGGAGTAGTTATGAGGAGGTTAAAGACAAACTCAGACTTGCAAACATTGAAATTGATAAATTGAGAAAGAAAGTGAGAATGCATGCTATATAAAGGTCAAACTTTGAGAGGTTGAAAGGTCTATGGGAGCTAGAAAAGGTTTCAAACAGTGAGTCAATCAGCAGTCAGGATCAATTCTTCATATGGACTGTCCCTGCAATCAAGGAAGCAAAGTTTATAAGGATGGTTAATACCAAACTGAGAGCAAACAATAGAAGGCTTAAAAGGCAGATTGAAGACCTTCAAATATAGCTAGCAAAGCCTGAAGATCAACCACAGCAAAAATTTGTGTAAACAGTAAGTGACATCTCCTAACACATTTTTGGAGTTTTGTGGAAGGTTTCATTTTTTAAAGCAGTTCAAAGTTGGTTTTTATTGATTTTGAGGGTATATATATATATAAATGGAAGGACGGCAGTAAAGGTGGGAAACTTAAATTTTTGGAAACAAGTTGTGAAAAGAAGAGACACAGCAGTTTCGTAGCGCGCTATGAAACTGCTATAGGTGTGTCATGCACAGCAGTTTCGTAGCGTGCTACGAAACTGCTGTAGGATACAGTTTGATTGAGTTTGCAAGTTTTCAAAGGGTAAAAGAGCATGTTTTTAAAACCTTGATGCTACTGAAGGATGTATAATGACCACAAGTGAAGATCCAATGGAAAAACATAGAAAATTGAAGGTTTCAAATGTAGTTTTCAAAGGTGAAGTTCTGCACTACGAAAAAAGAAAATAGTTTCGTAGTGTAGTAATGTTAATAGTTTTTGGCACTTCTTCAAAGGTTATTTTTGGGCACAACTGGAAGGGCGAATTCATATGATTTTAATATGACATTGCCACATGTGTTTTAGCACAAATTGGTCAGCATATGTTTTGAAGAAACATAAATGAAGCAGTACACCTATTTTGTAGGGAGCGTGTTCCTATTTTTCAGGGCAGATAAGAGGCAAATCAATACAGTCAAACAACAAGGAGATGGACATCATCAAGGTCGAATTTTAGGAGGAGTAGCTGTCAGATAGAAGATTTAATATTATGATAAGGTTGTTAAGCTATAATAAAGAGTTTTAATCCTAGTTGTATTAGGACTCTAGAACAGACAGGTTAAACTGTCAGATGTAATTAAATTTTCTTTAGCAGTTGATAGGTTTCAAGCTAGAAAATTCGAATTTCTCTCAAGTGATTAGAGAGAATCCAAGAATGTAATGATGAATTTATAAAATACAAGAGGCCGAATTGCGTAGGGTTGTCAATTTTCATAAGCAAGCATACTATTTTGTTGTAGCAAGAAACTGTGTTTTCATATTAATACAAAGATATTGGTTTCATCACTTTGGATTCATAAAGGGTTATGGATTTTTGATATTCTTATGATTTTCCTCTTTCAATCACTTGTAGTGGCATGAATGTATGTTACTTATAATTCACTGAAGGTTCTCTAACTTCCTTCATATTTTCATGAACTGTGTTATTTTCTGTCCTATTGTTTCTTTTGATGCATCTAAATCTTGAAATGCCCTGACTTCCAATTGAAGCTGATACTCAGGTTATGTGAAAATACACTTGACTCCATAAGCCCAATAGATGTTTCTTGATTATTATTAAAACCAATTATCCATTTTATCCATTTTACTCATAGAGTTAGCCATCTAATCCTTATCTAAAAATCATAAACCTATTGAGAGAGCCCTCTCAGGTTGAGGAGGCTAAGCCTAAACTAAAAGTCTGGTTTGAAAAAGTTACTCAAGGTCTTCTTGATTAGAAGCCTATCAGGGTGTGATTTTGAGATAAAATTTTGGTGTGTCTGCCAGGAGCCTAAAGATTATTCATTCCCGAAATCAAGAAGCTAAACTTCTGAAGGTAGCAGGAGCTTAGAAAGCTTTTCGAGGCTGCAATCTACCTTGGTGACTCCATACATTTTTCAAAGTTTAAAGGTGGCTTCAATAAGGAGATACACATGGAGCAATCCTTATCCCAATCCACCAACCGTTGTGGACAATCCAAACACTATTTCAAAAAGTCAAAGAATTTCAGAAATATCAGGTACTCCATCTTATTCGAAATCTTTTTCCTATGAAATATTAAGAAGTCCTGAACATAGGAAAGTTGATGACAAGATTCATGAAGTGTTGTTTAGATCATAAAGTGAAAAAGAACTCATTGATGTTATCTTAGACTTGCAAAAAATAGGAATTGACACTTCAACCTTAGTGACACAAGAAGACAAGGAAGAGTTTTGGGAAGTTGTTGCCTATGAACTACTGCTAGAAAAAGAGTCTTTAGATAAACTCAAAGAACTTGATCCTTTCAAAGTTTTGTTGAAATCCAAAGCTGGTTTACCCCTTCCAAATTGGAGTTCTATTGTCAGTGGCTTACAAAAACCAAGCAGTCCTCCTCATATCAGTTCTTCATCTTCTTTTTATGCCCCTCTTACAACTAGTGTTCATCCTCCAGCAATGGTTGCTCCTGCTAGGTATGCACCACTTTTACTTCCTACTATTTTGCATGACCTTCCTAGTAAATATGCTGCTAGGATTCCTACTTGGGGTAGTGATGAGGAAATTTTAGCAGAAGAATTTGTAGACAGATTTAATGATTTTATAGAGAGGGAAGAAGTTGATGATGAATATGTGAAGTTAAGGTTATTTGCATAGAGTTTTATTGGTGAAGTTAGAAAATGGTTTAAGGCCCTTGCACCAAGCAACATTAGAACTTGGAATGATTTTGAAGATAAATTCTTAAGAAAATGGGGTAATAGAACCAATCCAGTCTAAGCACTCACTGAATACAATAGCCTTAGAAGGGTAGTTGATGAATTTGTCCAAAACTTTTCAAAAAGATTCAATTAATTTTTTGACTCAATTCCAGCCCATTTGAAACCTCCGAAAGCCTTAGCACAAATGAGATATGCTGAAGCATTTGACTATGAATTTTCTATCCTGGTAGGATTGTCTTGACATAAATCTGAATGTAGATATATCAGAAATTTCTGAAAATGAAGAATAATTGGTCTAAATAGATTAGAAATTTCTTACTTCAGAGTGGTATAAGGATGTTGTTTTTTTTCTACAGCATAATAAAGCTCCCGCTGATCTATCAAAGTCCAAAGAAAGGTTTGTTAAGCTGAAATCATTGCGGTATTTTTTTTATGACAGAAATCTATTTTGGAAAGAAGCAGGAGGAATTTTTCTGAATTGTCTACTTGAAGAAGAGGCTGAAAATATCATTGAAGAATTCCATAAAGGTGATTGCGGAGGACATCATTATTGGAAAGCTACAGCAAACAAGATCCTAGGAGCTGGATATTTTTGGCCAACAATGTTTAAATACATTTACAAAAAGATCGTTGCATGTCATAAGTGTCAAATTTTTGAAGGAAGAAGAAAACTTGTACCTCTACCTTCTGTTCCTATCTATGTTGAATCTCCTTTTCAGCAATGGGGGTTAGACTTTATTAGAGAGATACATCCATCTTCATCAGGGTAGCATCATTGGATTCTTAAAGCAACGGACTACTTCACCAAATGGATAGAAGTGATACCAACTAGGCAAGCTAATGACTCTGTAATTATTTATTTCTTAGAGAATAATATATTGTCAAGATTTGGCTGTCCCATGAAGATTATAATAGATAATGCTCAAGCATTTAAGTCCAAGAAAATGATAAATTTCTGCCATCAATAGCACATCACTCTTGGACACTCCACAGCATACTATCCGCAAGGTAATGGTCTTGATGAATCATAAAACAAGAGCATTGTAAGAATCATCAAAAAGGTACTGCAAGAGAACAAGAAATCTTGGCATTTAAAGCTGAAGTACACCATATGGGTTGATAGGATTTGTACAAAGAGATCAATTGGAACTTCACCATATGAACTAGTCTATGGGGTTGAAGCTTTTTTCCCAACATCACTTGGGGTGTCGGTTATGAAGTTAATTCAAGGACTTGAAGAAGAAATAAATGCCATACAAAGGAGGATAAACCAGCTGATAGCCTTGCAAGAAAAGAGAAATGAAGTCTATGACAGTCATTAGCATGTTCAAAACAGAATTAAGAATACATTTGATAGGAGGATCAAAGAGGACAGTTTTCAGGTTCATGACAAAGTGCTGAAATGGGAGGCCAAAATTGAGGAAAAGGGCAAGCATGGTAAGTTTGAAAATTTATGGAGGGGTCATTTTCAAATTTCTAGTTTTCATGGGAACAACACTTACATATTACAGGAAATTGATGGAGGATCATATGCTGGAGGGCCTGTTAATGGTAGGTTCCTAAAGCATTATGTTTGTTGAAGTATTATAAATCACTCATGACATTGTATATATTAATCTTTGTCAATTTTTGCTAATAAATGACAAGCTGAAATAGAAATCTTAAGCCTGAGGTGAAGGCCCAACAGTTTGAAGAAGATGCTTGTCAACAAAAAAAAAAATTTTATCAAAAAATGGATAGCAGTGAAGCTACGAGTTCTTAGTGTACCACAGGGGCACACTATCCCAAGTGGAGCCACTGTTATCATTATTAAAATTCTCTAAATTCAGTCATTTCATACTTGTTTCTAAGTCATGGTATTAGATAGGATTTGAATCATTTTTATGTTTTATAGGGTCTAAGCCATAGGTTTAGAGTCTCATTTCATCACCAAATGAAGTTCATAAACCTTACTTTACTCCTTAGAAGTCTCATGCTACGTTTTAAAAACCATATTCTAAGTTTTTTTCAAAAAAAAATTGAATAATCCACGAAACCACGTTTCATAGCGTGCTCAGTGTAAAAAACTATTTCTGCACTACGAAAACGCTAGTCTTTTCGTAGCGCAAAATCCCGAAATCACACTACCAGCGCTACGAAATGGGGGTTTCAGAATTTTCAGTTTAGTTGTCACATCCATCAACTTGGAGTTAAATTTTCATGATTATGGTGTCAGTCCACGAATCCTCATTCACGCATGCAACCATCCAATGCAGTTATGAAATCATTATGAGATTCATTAGCGGTCATTTGTCATTGGTCCTTTGCAAATTTGAAAAGGGAATTGGTTATCATTGTTTTATCTCATGCAAAGAAAGCACTGCGTGCATATCTATTGCTTAAAGAGAAGCTCATGATAAGATACCAGAGCTCTCATTGAGTTTTCAAGCGAGGAAAAGTTTTCAATCAAGCGAGGCAGAATTCTGATTATGTCAGTAGTTTCGATTTCAAATTAAGTAAGTTTGAAAAGAATTGCTGACTGAAACAAGGTTTTTAATCAAGTGAGGCAGAGTTTTCCATCAAGCAAGGCTGAACCCAATTTTCAAGCAAGCCAATTCATCCAACAAGGAAGTTGATTACAGATTTGCTGAAGACATAGGGTTTTCAGGAAGAAGATGATAGAGGAAAAAAGACATCACCGGTCTATTCACTGCCTGAAGATAGAACCTCAAGGTTTAGAAACCCTCACAAGAGATAAATCTGTTGAAGAAACCTTCAAGAAGGTAGGGTGCTGGAGGTTCTGTGAAAAGCTTCAAGGAGGGCATAATCAGGTTACCAAAGAATTTGCTACCAACTACACAGGGTCAAACACAAAGGTTGGTTTTCTCAATTTACTAATTTCTCCTAAGGTTATATCAGCAGTGACAGAAATTCCAAGAGGGAATGAGAGATGGTTCAAGAATTTTAGGTTTGAAATGAAACCATGTAAAATATTTTTGAAACCAAAGTTTATGGATACTGATTTGAATAAAGTTGTGCCAAGAAGTTATGTCAAGGATGCATTTTCCAACCTGCTCTACAATATCCAAAGGTACTTCACCTGCGAAGGGAGATATCACAAGATGTACACTTATCACTTTAAACTCTTATTGCACTTCACAGGAATAATCTCTCTAGACTTACCTTTATTTCTATTTTGAAATCTGGCCAAGATGGCAGAAAAAGTTCAGATGAAAGCTCAGGCATGTGAAACCTCTTTATTTCATCATGGTCTAGTCAAGTTTATAGTTTTTCATGAGCTTCAGAAAGTGAATAGAGAATGGTCTGCATTTCTCTTTTTGAGTGGAATAGGGGTTGAAGGAACAGGTGCTAGCCCTCAAGTCAAAGAAACATCTTCATCAAAGAATATTGAACCTGCAGAAACAAAATCAAGAAGGTTTGTTAAGCTTAAGCCTAGGAAATAGGTTAAGGAACCAATGTTAAATACATCACTGAATATACAAAGGACTCCTCAATCTGCACACAAGAAGAGAACTCAGGTCAAAAAGACAATTCAGGAACAATCAAAGCATACTGAAGGATGTATAATGATGCTACTAAAGGATGTATAATGACCACAAGTGAATATCCAATGGAAAAACATAGAAAATTGAAGGTTTCAAATGTAGTTTTCAAAGGTGAAGTTCTGCGCTATGAAAACAGCAGATAGTTTCGTAGCGCATTAATGTTAATAGTTTTTGGCACTTCTTCAGAGGTTTGTTTTGGGCACAGCTTGAAGGGTGAATTCATATGAGTTTAATATGACATTGCCACATGTTTTTGAGCACAAATTGGTCCGCAGATGTTGTGAAGAAACATAAATGAAGCAATACACCTATTTTGGAGGGAGCATGTTCCTATTTTTCAGGGCAGATAAGAGGCAAATCAATACAATCAAACAGCAAGGAGATGGACATCATCAAGGTAGAAGTTTAGGAGGAGTAGTTGTCAGACAGAAGATTTAATGCTTAGATAAGGTTGTTAAGTTATAATAATGAGTTTTAATCCTAGTTGTGTTAGGACTCTAGAACAAACAGTTTAACTGTCAAATGTAATTAAAGTTTGTTTTATCAGTTGATAGGTGTCAAGCTAAAAAATTCGAATTCTCTCAAGTGTGTGGAGAGAATCGAAGAAATGTAATGATGACTCTATAAGAGAGAAGAAGTCGAATTGCATATGGTGGGAAATTTTCATAAGCAAGCATACAGTTTTTGTAGCAGAGGACTGTGTTTTTATGTTAATACAGAGATATTGGTTTCATCACTCAGGATTCAGAAAGGGTTATGGTTGTATGATATTCTCATAGTTTTCCTCTTTCAATTACTTGCAGTGGTATGAATTTATGTTATTTATAATTCACTGAAGGTGCTCTAACTTCCTTCATATGTTCATGAACTGTGTTATTTTCTGTCCTACTATTATTTTGATGCATCTAAACCCTGAAATTCCCTGACTTCCAATTGAAGCTGATACTCATGTTTTATGAAAACACACTTGACTCCATAAGCCCAATAGATTTTTGTGATTAGTAGTACAACCAATTATCCATTTTATCCATTTTACTCATAGAGTTAGCCATCTAATCCTTATTTGAAAATCATAAACCTATTGAGAGAGCCCTCTCAGGTTGAGGAGGCTAAGCCTCAACTAAAAGTCTGGTTTGAAATAGTTATTCAAGGTCTTCTTGATCAGCAGCCTATCAGGGTCTGATTTTGAGATAACACACACCATCACATGAGCTACAGGATTTCAAGCACCACACGAGGCCACAAAGACACAGCTACTTCTTGTTGTAGATTGCATGGCACCGACCCTCTACAACTGGGCAGAGGTGGTGACAATCAACATGAATCGTCAACTGAAAAAATGCAAGAAAACCAAGTTGAAGAAATTCAGTTACGGGTCCATATTGGTATCATTCATCTTGGAATGACTACCAACATTTCAGCGTTAGGAAGTAATAGTTCTAACACCACCATCCCAAGAGCCATGGATGGCTCGTTGGGTAGCTCTAATTGTTAGTATGAATCTTAATTCCAAGCGTACAAAAAAATACCACTTTAGCTGTGTATAAAAAATAGCCCTAACAGCATAAATGACTACTAATATCTTCATATCTGCAGTTAGGTGATCAAGATAAATAATGCAAAAATCTAGATCTATGGATTAGAAGACATTAAACAGAAGAAAAAATAATATTTACTTCATTCATCCAATAGACAAGACAAGAATATATCAAATGAATTTTGTATTAATGGCACCTGGGAGGAAAACACAAGAGGTTGTTCCCTGTTCTCCTCAATGGGATGGGTTCTTGTAAGTCCTCAGCACTGCAGATCTAGAATTCCTCTCTCTTGATGGGGTAGAAAACCCAGACAAAAATAGTAGCAAAATATGACCATGATGGTGGATCAATAGTCAGACCAAAAGTTTAGATCCAGAGTGATCTTTAGGCAACAAAAGGTGGTAAATGAATGGAAAAACTCTTCTATTTAGAACAAAATATTGAGTTAATCTAGATATTGGTGCATAGTTAAAATATTATTAACCAAATCAAGATCCAACTTTTGTGGAATATTTTATTATATTTGTTGGAGGGAAAGGAATTTGACTTGGGTCAAATCCCTTTATTTGTAAATAATAAATAAATAAATGATTTATTTAATTATTTAAGGGTGAATTAGTCATATATAACAAAGAATATTATTTAAATAAGGTTTAAACAATTATTCTTAGAAAATAATAAGATAAATAATTATTTATCTAATTAATTTTCTTGTTTTGGGTTAAATATAACCAGGAATATTAATTAAACTATTGTTTAACTAATTATTCCTTGAGGAAAATCAAACAAATGTATATTTATTTAATATTTTTTCATGGGGTTTCTAGTTTAGACCATAAACAACTTAATAAAGGTGGTTTACTAAGTTATTTTCATAGTGAAAGCAATTTTACTTAGGGTAAAATTGGTCTTACATGGTGTACCTGGGTCCATCTAATGATAATAGGTTAGATGACAAAAAAATGGTGTAACAGATTGCCCCCCAGCATGTGAGCTTCATGAGCTAATCGTATGACCGAAATACGTTGTAAGAACTCAATCACTAGACATCAAAGTGGAAGTCAAAGAAAGAGAAGTATAAGGTATACCAAAGTGCTGAAAAAGAACTAGACCCTGAGGAGGCGAGACTCACAGGTGCGACAAGTCTCTTTGATGAGTAAGTGCCTATGCTATAGGCGGTGGGGGAGGCATACCTATTCCCGCCGAGGCAAAGTACAAACAATAAGGCATCCGAAAAACCACAGAACTAGCCAATATAGAACATGCTGGCATAAACATGAGCTAGATAAATAACAAAATAATGAATCTCATATACATATTGTGCCTGGGATAACAGCCAGGACTTTTACAATAATATCTGAGTACATGAGGTATAAATGTGACCTAGATGCCCCTGAAAACAGGAAAGGGCTCTGAAAATCTGACTGATATATGAAAACAACGAGCGCTACAAGCGGCTAAGGTCGGCATCATCAAATGTATGGAGCTGCATCAAAAGGTCGTGATGAAGAGGTCATCCAGGGTATGTGGGGGGCTACTTGTAGGGCCACCCCCTCATGAGGAATGAGACATCTCACACACACCCGGGAATCACCGATATCAGCTGCTGCATCACTGAACCATCGAGTATACGGATCTCAATCATGCTGAAAGGAGCTGGAGGTGAGAAACAATCAAATCAAAGGGAAATAAGGAGTCCCTTTGCCTGATCCGAGGCACCGAACAAGAGTGGAATTTGGAACCAAGGTACACCGCCCTCTAGACCTGTCTTCTGGAATGAATGCACTGATGTCGACAGAAGGAGGTCCACCATAGGTGAGGTAATAAGGGATCTGCAACTAAGGCACGAGAGAAAATAGTAGAGTGACTGACAGACTGACACCAATGATGATGATGAAATGGGGGGACTGAGTAGTGAACGGACGACTTCCCTTGTTAGAGTATAAAGGGCATGGATGACCTAGCAGCGACTGACACAATATCATGAGGGATAGGGGACAGTGAGACTTAAGGCCATAATGTGCGACATGAGAGAGGGACCAAGCAGTCAAGGATGGATGACTATAACAGGATTCAAAGGGACTCGAGATAGACTCCATGAATGCAATGATGACTCAACTCAGATGCTCTAAACAAGGGTGACTCGATGGTGCTTCCACATAGAAAAGGTCCAATGGGGACCATAAAAGCATGAGTACAAGATGGTAACTCACGACAAAGGTTGACACAAGTGTGGATAAGTATGGAGGAAAAGTGGTGCCCCCAATACGAGTGTTGCAAGTGAAGAAATTCAATTTTGAGGAGGGGTGAAGTGACACTTCTTGGAAAAATTGTGTCCCGGTGAAGTATCAAATCACTAAAAACTAACAGCTACCCATTTTAGGGCTCAATGAGAGCTTTCCAACGGTACAGACGGTTTGGTAAACAGAGCTACGGTTTGGTCGCAGCAGGCGAAAGAAAAAATGGGGATTTCTCTTTTAATAAGGTGTTTTCCCTCCAAATTCACTCATTTTCATGTGGATCTGTGGTGAATGTAGAGAGGAGAGAAGGCCCTAAATCTTGCGGCGATCGTAGCGGAAAAATCAATCGTTGGAATCAAGATCCGTTAGTTGCAGGTAAGAGGCCTAACCCTACTCTTTCTTTTCAGTGGATTAAAAGTTCAGATTAGGTCCCCAGGGCTCAGAAACAGACCCCTGCTCCTCCTCACAGTTGGGTCACACTTTTTGGGGCAAAAAGTACAACCTGGGTAGCAGGTTTTGCACAAAAAACTACGACCTATCCCAGGTTTGGGCCTGAAAAGTGCGACCTATCAGGGAGGGGTTTTCCGGTGCTGTTTTTTGGCGGAGTACTGGGTTTTTATGATGAAATACAGTCTTTCCTATTTGTATTCTAAAAAATATGATGGTAGAATTATGGATCAACTGGAGAGAAAGAGACCTAGGCGCATTACGGTCGGAGATCCGGGAGGATCAGGGTGTCTGTGGTGCACTAGCCAAGTTTGGGGTTCTAAATTTTTTGGAGAACCTTTTGATGAGAGCTAGAGAGCCCTTATTGGCCTGGATTGTCAGCTATTGGGACCCAGACCATGAGGTCTTTATAGTGCAGGGGCACCGGATCGAGTTGATATTCTAGGATATATATTTCCTGACTGGTCTCCCACCACTTGGGATGGTAGGGAATACTTAGCCAGTATTACCGCGGGGACGGAATATCATAGAGTTTGTAGAGCGCCATTGTCGACCAGGTCTCCAAGTCAAGGGAACTCGGATACCCATCGGGGATTTGGAGAGGTTAGAGACCCATGCTATGGCCGCAGCAGTGCTGCGGATCCTGGGCAACCAGGCACTTCATCACATCACTGGAGGGCAGATGATGTTGGTGGAGAATGTTTTGACTGGGACCTACTATGGGTGGGCCCAGATGATGATGTCGTCGCTGAAACGACAGTTGTCGCTATGCAAGCGGCAAGTGAATCATGACTGTGCATATGGTACATTTTTGTGCTCGTCCTTCTTTGAGAAGATCTCGACACTTTGACCTCACATACAGATCCAAGATGGGGGCCCGAGAGAGCCTAGGATGCATCGGTGGGGGCAACTACTATGCAGAGGAGGAGGTGGGGTGGTTAGACGGGTGTTCCGACCTAATTTCTTTGCTCATTGGGACCAAATTTCACTGTATATATATGACTATCCCTATAGTGGGATGAGTTATTGTGGGGATCTATATTTTCCACTGCCACCTAGTCAGATATGGGGGCCTGATGGTAAGTGAAAAATTGTTAATATTTTATGTGCATGTAAAGGTCTAGAAAAAATTGTATGTGGTACTGATTCTTTCACTTTTTGTATGCAGATACAGCACCAGTAAAACCGGCCGGATATATGGGGTGACCTATAGTATCAGGGACTGCAGGACCTAGTGGAGTGAGGTCGCAGCAAAATGAGGATGCAGCAGCCCTCCTAGAGGATATTCGTCATAGATGTGAGAGGCTTCTAACCGGTGTTTCAGAGCATGGTTGGCATGACTTAGATGACCAATACATAGAGCCATGTATTGATCTACCCTTTGAGTGGCGAGGGGTCATGCGGCGCATGGCGATGGCCGGACAGGGCATGCGTGATCTACGAGCTGTAGGAGTAGAGCCACTAGCTCGGGATCCTCTAGATAGTGATTAGTGTGTAGGGGTAGATGCTGCCCCCAGTTTTGAGTTTTGTAACATGCTATGGGCATGTCATTTGTATCAGAGTGGATGGACTCTAAAACATATTATACGACACATATTATGGATATGCATCGTTTTGATATTTTTATGTTATTGTCTTGTGTTAAATGTGTGTGCCAAAATGCCAATCTAGAATATTGTTTGCAATGTTATCGACATAGTGATTTTATGCTCTAGGTACATGACTGAATATAATGACTTCAAATTCATGCATCAAAAGCTTCACTCGTAAATATCTTCTAAAAAGGATAGGATTATGCACACGATAGACACCATTCAATTGCATGACGAGAAGCAGGGAATCTAAACAAACATGAAGGTGGAGGATGTGATGTGAAAGGGCATCGGCTAATAAACCTCGTACTGTATCATATTCGGCCTGGTTATTGGTAGAAGTACCAATGCATGCCCCATTCGAGAGAACAAGGGAGTGCAAGGGGGTAAAAATGGCCCAACTTGTCGAGGCTAGATTCTTGGAGTAGCGACTTGCACCATCAGCAAAACCGATATAAGGTGTAGATGGTAGGTCCATAAGAAAGGTGCCACAAGACAAGAAATGGAAGGATGATGAACAATGCTGGCAACCTGAGCGCAAAGTAGAAATCGAACACACTCCACGGGAGGGAGTGATCTGGGTAAGATGTCTACTACTCACACGCTAACGGTAAGGTGGAGTGCGGGAGCTACTGGAGGTGTAACTTGTGCTGAGATTACGAAAGTCACCATGGGCACGGGTGATGCTATCCTGTTGATGGGCGGGAAAGATGAAGTCAGGGGTGGACGTGGCTTCCATGATGTCGTCATCGCAATAGAAGATGGAGTGACTGGAGGAAGGGAAACCACATGACGCGGTGAAGCTTCCTAACTCATCATCATGTGAAGAAAGGTTCACATGTGCATCGTCACGGGTGATGGCGGAAGAACAAGCAGATAAGGGATCTATGAAGGTTGAGCCCAGGGTGATTGCTAAAGGGAGGTCAAGCGAAACAATAGGGTAAGAGTCGAAGGGAGCTTCCACCCAAGTTCTCATGGATGATGAAAGGTAGAGGATGTTGGCCACAATCTCCTTCATTTCGACATCAGGGGGAGGAATGTCAATGGGAGCGGGTAAATCCTCAGTTGGGCCTGCAGCATACTGCGCAAGTACGGGAGAAGCGGATTGGTTTTGTTCAATCTCGTATTCCCAAACTACCTCTAGTGAGGCGTAGTAATGCATAAGGTAGGGAAAATGGTGAGAATAATGGCCATGGAGATCACACAATGCACAAGTTTGGTTAGTGTGAATAGCTTTATTATTCTTAGCTACAGTCGAGGAAGAAGCAGGGGCTTCAGGGACCATAGACTCAGGGAATGCAACTTTAACCACGGGCTTGATACGGGGTAGTTAAGGACAGTCATGGGTGGCATGGCCGACGACATCACACAAAGCACAAGGCTTTGCAGGCGGGGGGGGTGCATGGTCCTTTGGGGCAGCCTTGTCCTTGGAGGCCCTCTTGCGAGCTTTTCCCTTCTTACCTGAAGCAGTCGCAACAGGAGGGGGTTCCTGTTGAGGTGGGTGAGGCACTGTTGCAGCGGGAGAAGTCATGGGGACCAGTTGAACCAGGGTCAACGCAAGGTAAGGTTCGGGTTGACCTGGCGGGGTAGCGGCTGGAGGATCAAGGTACCAAACAGGAATCCCAAGGGTCAATTTAGGGAGAGAAAGGTGGCCATAACAAGTGTCGTATAGATTCCTGGTGGGGGAGCTAGGAACGGTATCTGACCGGAGGGGTAATGGCCAGGTGGAACGGCTCCTAAATGGTTAAGGCCTGGAGGAACCATTCCAGGAGGGTAAAGAGGCTCATGAATACCAACTGAAGGGCCAAGAGGAGGAGGTCCAGAAGGCTGAATCAAACAGCTAGGAGAAGGCTGCGGGGGGCGAGGAGGTTGCTGACTAGCCGAGGCGGGCCGCTTGAGGGTAGTCCGAGATGATTGCATCATGAAAAAATTTGATGAGCTGGGATTAGAGATAGGAAGAGGAAGACCAGGAAATGTACCAAGCAGTGAGGAATATTTGTAGACTCCGAGTGAAACACTGGTCAAAGGATCGACGGTTTTCTTGTTGGCCACCAAAGAGATAGTGGACTCAGGGGAGATCTGAGACTTCGGTTCGTAATATGTCAACTGGTCAATGGTGACTATATTTCCATTATGAGGGAAGGACATCTTGCGGTGGACCACGGAAGGGACAGCAGACATCGCATAAGTGTAGCTACAACCCAATAGAATGTTGTAATCTAAGGGGGCATCTATCACTTCTACGTCAACGCAAACAGTCTTTCCTGCAAGAGTAATAGGACAATTGAGGAATAAGCCACTGGGCTTGGAGGCATGGCCATCCCACGCTCGGAGAGTGATCGTGGAATAATACAACTCGGGGGATCTGATTTGCTTCCAAACCGAAGCAGACATCACGTAGGTGGATTCCCCCTCATCAATAATGCACCGGGAAACGTTGGCGTTCCGGATCTTGATTAGGATTTGGAAGGCGACGGAAGTAGGGAGAGGAGGATTTTCTGACCAGTCAACATCAAAGACAATCAATCGATCATCGAAAGGATATACAGTTCCCACGGTGGATAGTAGAGCTTTTCTTTGTGAAGGGAATGACTGGAGGAGTTCCATCGTTGAAATGGCAGCAGGGGATTGTGCCAAATCATCGACTATTTTATACGAATGGGCGGCTTTGCCAGAAGCAACATTTCTGCACAGTGGTCCCTTAGGGATCTTGGTATGAACCTCCGCCCTAGGCAGAGGGATCTGCAAGGGACCCCTAGGTGTCGAAAGAGGCTATGTAGAGACCAAAGGAGGTGGCTTGGGGACAGACATAGCAGGAGGCTTGTTATACTGACAGGACTGAGTCTGAAGATTGATGTCTACGGTTGAATTTTGATCAGATTTCATCATGAGAATCTGGTAATCGAGGGTACTAGACAGAAGAGGTTGGGTAACAGTGTGGTAAATAGGAGGTTGGGAAAAAAGAGGAGGTATGTCGTATCCTCGTATCCTGGATACGTGCTACCGGGAGGGGAAAAAATGTAGGAAGTGTTGGCCCCCCCTGAGGAAAACTAGAGCCCATGGGAGGTTGAGCAATGATGACAACACAAACACGGCACAAAGAAAAAAGAGACCGACAAGGGAAGGGAGGTGCAAGATCAACTGATTACAATGTCGAAAGAAGGGTAGGGAGGTACAGGATCAATTGATTTCAATGTTTTTAGAGTCTTTCCTTTGCAGTGTTAACCAAGCCCTTTTTCGCTTAGGGTGTGTGTGTAAAAGTGTGTAAATTTTAATTTTTAAACCCAGACGTTTGTAGAGAAAAGGAAAAAGTGTGTTGTATAGCTGTAAATAAACCTACAAATGACAGTATATAGGCCTGCAAAAACAGAAAATAAACAGCTAATAATGCAATAATATAAACCCAAGGAGGTAGTTCTCTCAACAACTAGTCTATAGGTGAGTAAAAAAATAATCAAAACACACTAAAAAATCTAATAGATCTAAGGTCAAGAGGGACAGGGATCTAAAAGACAAAATCTGCTGGAAAGTGGTGCAGAAAACAGCAACAAATCAGAGGAAAAATTGTTGGAAAAAAGGTGGCGAAAGGCTACCTCCTGAAGGGAAACGGAGTGAACCCTAGAGTAAAACCCAAACAAAGCTAGATGAGGTGATTTGGATGGATAACAAGCCAATATAAAGCGGATCTGAAGGTGAGGTATCAGATCTGAGAAAATGGCTGAAGACTCTGAAATTTCAGACAACCTACAACAGCAAAAACTCTTCCACAAAACATGGAGGGTACTGAAGCCCTAAGGGGCTAGGTTCCCACCTAGTTGAGCGAAAAAAAACTGGTACAAGTCCAAAATGGGTGGAGATGGAGGTCAAACAACCCTGAACAGAGGCTCAGACAAACCCAGAAAACTCTCAGAAAAATCCCTGCAAAAAGTCCAGGTCGCAGTTTCTGACCTGTTTTCAGCAGAGGTCGCAGTTTTTGGACTGTAAAGTGCACCCTGAAGGTCCAAGTCACAAGTTTTGGGCTGGAACTCTCAGCGGCAGGTTTCAGAAAAAAAATTTGTCTCAGCTGCGACTGATGTCTGTCACTTGCGGAATAGGTCCGAAAACACAAGAAAGTCATAATTTTTATCGTTTTAGGGTTTTATAGGTTAAAAACAACATCAAGAAAAGCAAAAAAAAGGGGCTGAAGAGAAATCTTAGGGTTTGAAGCAGCTGGATATGCAAGGATCAGAAAAACGACAGCGGTCGTAATCATAAACCCATGTGGAGTCACCAGTTCTTAGTATGAATCTTAATTCCAAGCGTATGAAAAAATACCACTTTAGTTGTGCATAACAAATAGCCTTAACAGCAGAAATGACTGCTAATATTTTCAGATCTGCAATTAGGTGATCAATATAAATGCTGCGAAAATCTAGATCTATGCATTAGAAGACATTAAACAGTAGAAAAAATAATATTTACTCCATGCATCCAATAGACAAGACGAGAATATATCAAATGAATTTTGTATTAATGACACCTGGGTGGAAAACACAAGAGGGTGTTCCCTGTTCTCTTCAATGGGATGGGGTCTTGTAAGTCCTCAACACTTTAGATGTAGAATTCCTCTCTCTTGATGGTGTAGAAAACCCAGACAAAAATAGTCGCAAAATATGACTATGATGGTGGATCAATAGTCAGACCAAAATTTTAGATCTAGAGTGATCTTTACGCAACAAAAGGTGGTAAATTAATGGAAAAACCCTTATATTTATAACAAAATATTGAGTTAATCTAGATATTGGTGCATAATTAAAATATTATTAACCAAATCAAGATCCAACTTTTGTGGAATATTTTATTATATTTGTTGGAGGGAAAAGGAATTTGTCTTGGGTCAAATCCTTTAATTTGTAAATAATAAATAAATAAATGATTTATTTATCATTTTAAGGATGTGGTTGAGTAATAATCAAATAAATACTAATTTATTTAATTATTTAAGGGTGAATTAGTCATGTTTAACAAAGAATATTATTTAAATAAGGTTTAAACAATTATTATTAGAAAATAATTTAAGATAAATAATTATTTATCTAATTAATTTCCTTGTTTTGGGTTAAATATAACCAGGAATATTAATTAAACTATTGTTTAACTAATTATTCTTTGAGGAAAATCAAACAAATGTATATTTATTTAATATTTCCTCATGGGGTATCCTGTTTAGACCATAAACAACTTAATAAAGGTGGTTTACTAAGTTATTTTCATAGAGAAAGAAATTTTACTTGGGGTAAAATTGGTCTTACATGGTGTACCTGGGTCCATCTAATGATAATAGGCTAGATGACCAAAAAATGGTGTAACATTGATGCCAAGGTCAGGGAGCAGTCAACAAATGTCTCGGAGACCAGAGTTCTTTGAGTGGCTCTGCAGATAGCTGATTTTCATGGAGGATTGGCCCTACACTAGCACAAATTTCACAGGTGATGCAGATCTCCTGCTCCCAAAAGGAGAGGTGTAATGTTTCTAACTAGCCCAAGCTAGTAGGAATATTCAATGTCATTTTATTTTTATGTTTTATGAATAAAATGTAAAGGAGAACAAATAAAAGCTCCTAAACATGAGAATAAATCAATTCCCAATGTGAACAGAGTCAAATCAAGGCTTTCTCAATAAAATCCACTTGTATGTGAAACAGGTTCAAGCTATTTGACCGGGTCAACAGGACCAAATCATAAATCAGTCCAGATACAATGAACCTCCTAGATGATCAGTGCAGTCCTATGAGGAGTTATTCCATGTGAAAGGGGACAAATGAATGAAGATGGTTTAGGGTTTTAAAAACTCTAATCTTATATAAGGAAGGGAAAGACTCAAGAAAATGTTGTTGATGTTGATTCTATTTTGAGATTGCTTGAGCAACTCAAACTCTCTTGGTTGTTTAGCTAAGAGAGAGGAATTTCCTGTTTAGGAATTCCTCTTCCTTCCTTAAGGGTCTCTTGTAGGAGATTGTGCTGCATTGATCCACTTGTTATTCATCCATAATTTTCGCTATCTGAAGATGACTAAGTATCGATTCTAGATTTCTAGAAACAAAGTTCATGAACATTGTGAGTTCTAGAAATCTCATGGCCTTCATTACCCTTAAGATAAATTTTCACTATTTCATCATTTCGTCATGTCAAGCTCAGCTCACCCATCCCAGAAGACCTATCATGGGCTCATGTCACTCATTATCACTATGTTTCGCCACCTTTGGCCTCAACCCTCTATTTTTGTTTTGCCTAAACTCCTTCATTGTCTATCTAAGGTTTTTAAGGGAATTTCTCTTGTTTTCATGACCTCCATGATTAAATCATCCAAAAGGCTTGTATATTGATGCTCTTACACCTCCTCCTATCCTTCATATACCTTCACAAACACTCCCCATCACTCCTATCCCTCAAAATCATCATTTTGCTACAAAAACTAGTCTATTGCCACAATTTGACACTTTTTAAGACTAGGCCTATGTTTTGACCTTTTGGACCCCTTCCCCTCACTCAATTCTTGAAATTAAACTTTCCCCTACTCCCCAACATCTATCCCTATCCCCCAAAATTTCCCCAAGAATTGAGACAAACCTTAACCCCTTCATTCCCCTCCCTCTGCAAGGCAGTCCTAAATCCTCACACCAAACCCTAATTTCCTCTTCCAACTAAGCTAGGGTTTGATATGAAAATGAGGCACAAGAGAAAATGATTCATTTGATAGATCATTTCAGCAAAAATAATTCTATACCAACTCATAAACATCATGCCTCCATCATTTTCCAAGTATTCATTCCAAGAGACAAGCCATGTATCACACCTAGGGCTAGTTTTGCTTTAAATTGTATTTCTGACCAAACAGAGATGAAATTGGAAAACGTGAGAGAGGTGTTTGTCCAAAATAAGGCCAATAAGAAAAACCTCCTTCATTTTTTACATAGGTATCATGGTTTGGGAGAAATATTAAAAAATACAAGTGTCAGGAGAGAAATTCTGCATTGCTAGAGTGACCTTGGGAAAATCAATTTTTCTCACAACTGGAGTGTCCAAATGACTTTCTCTATGAATAAAAAGAAAACTATACTTAAATATATTTCCAATGAGCTATCATGAGCTCAATTTTGAATTGATTAAGGCATCCAAAATTGGTCTGCACCAGCACTCTGCATTTCTGCACCAACACTCTACATTTCTGCACCATCATTCAACACTTTCTGACCAGTGTTGGGAGAATCAGTTTTTGAACAGGTAAATGGACACAAAATTCAAAACCAAAAGAATTTTTGGAAATTATACTCCGCAAGCTTTCCAACGATCTATCATGAAGCTCATTTCGACACCGGGAAGGCCTCCAAATTCCCTCTGCAAATGGGCGTTGCGCACCAGCAGAGGCGTTACGCCCCTAGAGCCCGGCGCTGCGCACAAAGGAGGCAAGTGCAATGTTAAATAACACTGCGCTACATGCCTGGAGCCAGGCACTATGCACAACCATTCTTTGGCCTAATTTGCTCAAAAAAGGTCAAAATTTTGAGTTTTTTCTTCCAACTCTTCTACAAATAGTTAAATAAGGCTAGTAACTCCTTTTTCTCACTCTCCAAATATTATTTTCATAATCTAAGAATCCATTGCTTGACCTAAGGTTACCAAACCCTAAGTAGAACAAAAATCAAATATTGACCTCCCAAGTTAGGGTTTTCAAGCTTAAGAGTTTGTCATAGGTTTTAAAGACATTCGGTGATAGCAAACTTGTTTCTAAACTCTAGATCACTCCTTGATTGCTCCACCTTGCCCCCATTTGCCCAAGTTTTCCATCACATCACTCAAATTTCCTCCCTAAACCCAAAGGCCCTCACCAAGCTGAAAATATTTTTACCCTAGGCCAACCACCATGTCTAAAGAAGAATAAGTAAGTCAAAGACAAAGCTAAAGGAACAGATGATGACAGCAACAATGATGGACAAAAGATGGTGAAGAGAGTAAAGAGAAAAGGGAGGAAAGTACATAGCTACATGAAGAAAATGATGATAAAATAGAGAAGGAAAATGAACATGACAGTTTTTGAAAACAAAGAAAGTGTTGATAGTGAGCAAGGTGAAAACACAGAGGACAGTGGAGAAAGTAAGAAGGGTGACAGTCAGCAAGAGAATGCCCTATAGCCAAGAAAAACAAGGTACATAAACATGTTAGTGAGCACAATGATAAGTAAAAAAAATGACAAAGTTTCTAAAGGTGATAAAGGTAAAGCAACCACGAAAGATTCTGAGGAGATGAAAGATCAAGCACAAGAAAAAGCAGATGATGAGGCTGAAACTGATTTTGGAGAGGCAGGAAATGACAAAGAAGAAGACATCAATGAAGGACAAGGCCAAAGTGAAATAGATATAGAGGCTGATGATCAACTCCAAAACCAAGGCAACAACACTAAAGGTAGCAAGATAAGATACAAGAAAATGGTGAAGACAAAGAAGAGAGTGGTTTTCATGCTAACCAAGAGGGTAGTGAAGAAAAAGAGGAACAAAGTGACAATGAAAAATCAGTGAGGCATTGAATTTCAAGCTCTCAAAGAAGGTAAAGAAAAATAAAAACTCAGATACATGGCTCAATATTTTTCATAGGCTTATCCAAACCCTTGAAGGACCTCTCCACCATGTTTGAGGCAAATCCGGAAACTTTTTGTTTTTTCCAAATTTTGGCCCCTAGGAGCGCAGCACCCTAGGTGCTACGCTCTTTTTTGGGACATCCTCAGCTGCTAAAGTTTGTATTTTTGGGTTTTTCATGTCTCCAGTAATCTGCCCAAAAAAATTCAGATCATTTGGAGCATTTTTTCCCCCTCAAAAAGTTGAAAAACACCTCAAAAATGACATTTCTGCCTCCTTTTCAGGCCTGGCGCTGCGCGTTGAGTAGTCATGGGAGATTTGATTTTTGAGCAGGTAAATGGCATCCACTCAACACAAATCAAGTATTTCTGGAAATTAGAATCTTCAATATTTCCAACGAGCCATCACGGGCCCAAATCCGATGCCGGGAAAGGGTCCAAAACTTAGCTGCAACAGACCCCAATTTTTGCTGATATGGAGCTACGCACAGAGACAACGTTTTGCCAAAAAGTCAACAAAAGACACTAATTAATGGCAAATTGGTTTTTTAATATTTTCTTGGAAAAAACACTCCTGATTCAATTGGGGAGTTATGTTTTGGTGTGTTTCATTTATTTTCTTATCTCTTATGTGTCTTGGGCCTTGCATGGTCATTAAGCACATTTATGACATTTATGGCTGAATTAGGGTTTCTGGAAGCCTCTTAGGGTTTCCACCTCCTAATTTGCTCCATAAATAGAGCATGAGGCTCTTGTATATTTGGCTGGATAGTGATGACTTATGCTGAATTAATACATATTCCCTTGAAGCCTTTGATGAGAAATTGATGTCTTGGAGCTTATGCATGATCTGATTCACTTGTTGATGGAGAAGGACTATTTGCAGGATCCATAGGCCTGGTTGATGGTGAATTTTTCTCTTGTTAATGTTTTATAAGTTTCTCATATGTTTTCCATCCATCTATGCTGCAGTAGGACAAAAAATTTAGACTAAGATATGCTTGTTGATGGCACCTTAGATCTGTTTGTTTCCTTCACTGCCTAAATGTTTTTTTCTGCTTAAGATATGTTAGGGAATACATCTCTTGCTCTCTAATAAGTTTTTGGCTTGTCTATTTTCTTGAATGATTTAGATCAGTTAGTATCAATTATGATTTATGGCTAGCCTTGCATATTGTTACCTCTGAAGTACTATGTTCTTGAAATCATCTTTTGAAGTAGCTTTGCCTATAGTTTATCAAAGAAGTTTGTCTTAACCATGTTGTTTGCTTTTACTTAGCTAAAATTGTCTCAAGGAACTTTCATAGCTGTCACTGTGGATGCTAGGGTTTTTCCCTTCTTCTTGGTCATAGTTACTAGTGCAACTTAAATGTTTTTCCTGCTCTTGATGATAAAATCCATGAAAGATTAAATAGGTTTTTTCCTTTCTATGTTTTAAATTAAATTTTGTCTTGGTTGATTATCTGTCTTCAGTCTGAAATCAAATGGATTAGGTTTTTCTTAAGCCTTTGATTCTCTTGCTATGCTTATAAATCTTCTAACTCCCTCAGTTTACAAGTATATAAAGGATTATGTTTCTACCCTTTATTAGCTTGTTATTCTCAAGTTTAATGTCCATCTCATGATCCTTCACAACCTTAAAGATCCACCAACCAAGTTAAATTTCTCTGCAAATGCTCTTGAAACCATTGATGAACTCATTCATGGCCTTGTTTGACTCCATTGCCCAATGACTTAGCAATCTTCCTTGTTTTCTATCTAAACCCATCTGAGCATCATACCCAACCAAAAACAATCAAAATACCCTGCGCTTAACATCTAGCCTAAAATCAACCTAATCAGCAAACAAGTTCACATCTTTGCACCTACTAGAGAGATCCCTCTCCGAATCCAGGAAGGCTAGGTCCTTAGATTCCAAAGCTTGGTTTGATGTTACCCTATACCTTTGTATCTCAATCAATCTAGAAAATTACGAGGAGCTAACACACTATCTGGCATTTTTTCCAAGCTTTACCTCCCTTGAAAGCGTAAATCCTGATTAGGGCTTCACTATTTAGAGAGCTAAAACAAGTGGAATAAGATCTATTCAGATTTGAAGAGTTCTATTGCATCTTTTCAGTGGGGAAGTCATCTAAACCATTGGCAGGAGTGCAATAGCTTCTTAGAGCTTCAGAATTCCATCTTGGAATGAGGCCAAAGTGTGATATACTTCATCTGTGCAGTTAGCTTTAGAAACTGCGTTATTTTGTAGGTAGAGTTGCAGTGTCCATTTGTTAGCAGTTTGGAGGGAGATCTCCGGTGAAAGGACTCCTTTCCTTCATTGAGGTGATCTGTGGATTGGCCAACCAATCCATGTTATGTTTCAGATCTGATCTGCTGTGTGACATATTCTTCATAAATTTCTGAATTTTACTGCAGATCCATGGTGTAGATCTCAGATCTATTCAGTGCTCTTCATGTTTTGCTGAGATCCCCAAGGGGAATGTACTTAAAAGTCATTTTTGCATATAGATCCCACTTAGATCTATATTTTTGTACTATTATCTGTTATAGATCTGAAACATAATATAACATTGCTTCAAATTCCTGTAAATTACGTTTTCTGGTTCATCCTGCAATTCCTTGTGTTATAATGCTGGGTTTTGAGGCATTTCTTCATGTATAGAGCTGTATTTTCTCATGTAAAACTATTGGATCATATTATAAACTTGCCATAATATTATTCCTATATAAATACATCTAACCCTTCAGAAAATCACGCTGCTGAAGCTTCAGTCCAATCTGCATACTTTAAGCCATGGGAAATCAGGGTTTTCTATCCTAGTCGGGAATGGAGGTTTTGTTTAACATAGTAAAACGCCTTTTTTTGAGCTGAAATGCGGTATGTAGGTCCCTATTAACCTAATATATCAGATCCAACCATCATCCTCTCTTATTTTTACGCTGATACTTGAATACATTCATTTTAGGTCAGAAATCCTCACTTTTCCCAACTATCAGATGAAGGGATTGAACCTCTTTCTTGATGCTGTGTTTCTAATTGGTATATGAGTTTCTATCAACATATTTTATGTATTATTAGCTCTCTTCACTTTCAGCAGGTCATTTTAGTTTGCTGCAACCCCTCTTTGGGCATTTTCTTGAAGGTAACTAGGTGTGGGAGATCTGTTTAACCCACCTAGTATTATTTGTTTCAGATCAAATATTGGATTCAAATTTTATATTGTCTGATATAAAGGATCCAAGGGTCCATTTCAGTATTTTATTGCATATGTTGCTGGGAATGCGTTTTTCATGCATGATTCATGAGCTGTTTCAAAAGAGGAACATTACAGTGGTATCAGAGCTTGATCTCTGGTTCAGCCTGTGAGATCAATTTTTCAGAGCAAGTGAGAAGAGAAGAGTAGAGAATGGAATTATGGATAGGGTGAGATTACTCTCACATGTTTTCAGATCCATGAAGAACCTTCCCAAGGAGGATGAGCAAACAGAAGAGGAAGTACCCTGCACTTCCTATCCTAATCAAGAAGACATAAATAGAAGTAGGAGGAAGACTCCAACTTTTGGAGGGAAGAAGGGAGTTAGGCTCACAAATATTCTTCCTAAATCTATTCAGAGCATTCATGAAGATCTCAAGCAAATCAGAAGGGAGATGTCTGAAGAATCTCCAAAAGGGTTTGAACCTTAGTTAAACTCTAGATCTTCACATAGTGAGTGTGAGCATGCAGCCACACACTGTGATGTACAATGCAGTCTTAAGCTAATATCTGCCCTGAGACAGATAGAAGAAGAAGAAGAAGTGACTAAGAGGGAAACTCTTAGTGATTTCTTGAAGAAAGATGAGTCTCAATCCCTAAAACTTAGAAATCAGTTCTGTTTTTCAGAGCATTGCAAGGCCAAGGTGAAGAGTAGAAAGCAGAGTGATAGATTCACTCTATTGACCTTTGAAGGGTCACCTACATGTTCAGACAAAGAATGGGTGAAAGAGCTGGACACCTTCCTATAGCTGCACCAAATTTCTGAAGAATAAGTCATCAAAATTGCAGCCTTACATTTGGGAGGTAAGGCCTATGCTTGGTTGAAATTTGAGTTTCTCTTTTGCAGAAATGTAAAAAATTCATCATACATAAGTTTCACTAAAGCATTTGTGAAGAGGTTTGATAAGACAATTCATGAAAAACATATGGTGAAGTCAAACGAGAGAACTCAAATGAAAGCCCTGCATAAAAACGCAGATCCATTTCAGAAACACATGGAAAGGGCTGAAAACTTGCATCATGCCTTGCTAGAGGAAAGACTACCTTCCCACACCTTTGAACAAAAGAACAGAGATGTCTCTTATTCAAAGGTGGATCATTCCATTGGGAGGTTGCCCAATTTTGTTGTAGAGATAAGGAGCAACAACGCTGTTAGATCTAGATCTGATCTAGTGCCTCATGCAGAGGAAGAAGGAGCTTTTGCTCCAACAAGAGGGATTCTTGTGGCATGGCAAGAAAATTCCTAAGATCTCATGTATGGAGATAAAGGCACAATTCATGATCTACATGTGCCATCGATGAGAAAGTGTAGAACCATGGAGACATAAAGTGAAGATAGGGAAGAGAGCCAATCTCATTCCTATCCATTGTAGAAGGTTGATGCACCTAAGAAGGTGATTGGATTGCACAGTGGAAGCATGAAGGGTTTTCTCCATTCATATGTTTAGTCACCTCTTGTTGATGATGTCTCATTGCATGGAGACATTGCACCAAGGAGATCACCGGATCAGCAAAAGAGGATGAGTGCTTCACCTGTTGAGGCACAAATCATTGATTTTAGAAGAGTGGAGACCTTGGAAGGTCTTGATACAGTGCTGAGAGTCTGGGGTAGACTCAAGGAGGAGAGAAGCAGTATCTCAACATCATCCACACCCACTCTCATTTTAGTTTATGTGCTATGGCAGGAGAATCAAGGGAATGGTAGCAACCTTCCCACTTATACATTTGGCATGGGAGCTGTCTATGCACCTAACTCTTTGGAAGAGTTAACTCAGTCACCTCCTTTCTCCTTGAATATGGAAGCAGAATCATCTATGAGCTGCTCCTTTTGCATGAGAAAAAGCTATGGTAAGGACATTGTTTGTTTACTTGCTGATTTACATATTGATTCCTTAACCATATATGTGCATGATATTGCTCCAAGGAGGAGCATTCTTACTTTGAGGCTGCATGGTCTACTTGAGGCCATGAGCAATGTTGATGACCACTCCCTTGGTGGACTTGGGGAAGATTTGTATTTTTGAGGACATGCTCACCATGCATCATACATCACTCATTTTCTCCAAATACATGAGGAGAATGTAGCAACAAACCGGTGGTTGAAAAACCACATCTTTTGTCATTCTCTATTGCAGTTTATGATCAATCTGTGCTGGTTGCATATGAGGGATCATTGCCCTACTCACTTGCTACATATCGCAGCCATCATGACTTCCATTATGGCTCCTTATGCTGCTATTGATCACATTATTGTCAGGAGCATGATTGGGAGAGAGGCACATGGGTTGAATGTGTCCTTTGGGGGAGAAGATCCCCATATTTTTTACAGAACATGCTCTAATGGGAGCATGGGAGATGATGTGGCCACCATAGTTCAGCATTTTTTCTTTCTTGAGGTGAGCCATGTGATTGATAGGGTGCCATATGATGATGATGACCTCCTGTCCATCACATATGAGAAGCATTGGGCCAACTTGATTCACAATGTAGGAGGAAAGATCCTAGGAGATCTAAACTTCATCTTGCCACTTGAGGGCCACCTTGTTGCAGCCCAAGATTAGCCTTCACTCTACACTTGCCATAAGTGGAGAGGTGAACAACGTGGGGTAGGCAATGATGCTTACCACTTGCAGATTTTCAACCCACCTTCTTTGCTGGAGCTCAAGGTGGAAGAGGATTTTCAGAAGTTGCCTTATCTGGAGGTAACTAGATTCTTATGGATGATAGCATGGGTGTGGGAGACACTCATTGGGAGAAATTTTCCCCATGCTCTTCATCACTCCTACCTTAATGAGGCCGTTGAGAAACAAGAAGATCACCACTTGCACCTTCAATTTTCTCATGATGTACACTTGCTATCTTACACTTGGAGGAAATCATTGGAGGACAGATTCATTGCTTATCATTTTCAGCCATGGTGGGGTCCATTGATGAGGCCACAAGAAGAGGGAAGGAGAATTTTTTTTCTACCCAGCAGTTGCTTGAGGATAAGCAACATTTTGAAGGGGGAGGACTGTAATGTTCCTAACTAGCCCAAGCTAGTAGGAATATTCAATGTCATTTTATTTTTATGTTTTATGAATAAAATGTAAAGGAGAACAAATAAAAACTCCTAAACATGGGAATAAATCAATGCCCAATGTGAATAGAGTCAAATCAGGGCTTGCTCAATAAAATACACTTGTATGTGAAACAGGTTCAAGCTATTTGACCAGGTCAACAGGACCAAATCATAAAGCAGTCCAGATACAATGAACCTTCTAGATGATCAGTGCAGTCCTATGAGGAGGTCCTCCATGTGAAAGGGGACAAATGAATGAAGATGGTTTAGGGTTTTGCAAACCCTAATCTTATATAAGGAAGAAAAAGACTCAAGAAAAGGTTGTTGATGATATTTTGATTTTGAGATTGCTTTAGCAACTCAAACTCTCTTGGTTGTTTAGCTAAGAGAGATGAATTTCCTGTTTAGGAATTCCTCTTCCTTCCTTGAGGGTCTCTTGGAAGAGATTGTGCTGCATTGATCCACTATCTGGAATTTTGGCCAAGCTTTAACTCCCTTGACAGCGTAAATCCTGATTAGAGCTTCACTTTTTAGAGAGCTGCAACAAGTGGAATCAAATCTATTCATATCTAAAGAGTTCTATTGCATCTTTTCAGTGGGGAAGTCATCTAAACCATTGGCAGGAGTGCAATAGCTGCTTAGAGCTTCAAAATTCCATCTTGGCATGAGGCCAAAGTGTGATATACTTCATATGCATAGTTAGCTTTAGAAACTGTGTTATTTTGCAGGCAGAGTTGCATTGTCCATTTGTTAGCAGTTTGGAGGAGAGATCTCCGGTGAAAGGACTCCTTTCCTTCACTGAGGTGATCCATGGATTGGCCAACCAATCCATGTTCTATTTCAGATCTGATCTGCTGTGTGAAATATTCTTCATAAATTTCTGAATTTTATTGTAGATCCATGGTGTAGATCTCAGATCTATTCAGTGTTCTTCATGTTCTGTTGAGATCCCCAAGGGGAATGTACTTAAAAGTCATTTTTGCATATAGATCCCACTTAGATCTATATTTTTGTATTATTATCTGTTATATATCTGAAACATAATATGACACCGCTTTAAATTCCTGTAAATTATGTTTTCTGGTTCATCCTGCAATTCCTTGTGTTATAATGCTGGGTTTTGAGGCATTTCTTCATGTATAGAGCTGTATTTTCTCATGTAAAACTATTGGATAATATTATAAACTTTCCATACTGTTATTCCGGTATAAATACATCTAACCCTTCAGAAAATCATGCTTCTGAAGCTTCATTCCAATCTGCATACTTTAAGCCATGGGGAATCAGGGTTTTCTAGCCTAGTCGGGAATGGAGGTTCTGTTTAACATAGTAAAACTAATTTTTTTGAGATGAAATTCGGTATGTAGGTCCCTATTAACATAATATATCATATCCAGCCATCCTCGTCCTTTATTTTTATGCTGATACTTGAATACATTCATTTTAGGTCATAAATCCTCACTTTTCCCCACTATCGGATGAAGGGATTGAACCTCTTTCTTTCTGTTGTGTTTCTAATTGGTATATGAGTGTATTTCAGCACATTTTATGTAGTATTATATCTCTTCACTTTCATCAGGTCGTTTTACTTTGCTGCAGCCCCTCATTGGGCATTTTCTTGAAGGTAACTAGGTGTGGGAGATCTGTTTAACCCACCTAGTCTTATTTGTTTCAGCTCAAATATTGGATTCAGATTGTATATTGTATGATATAAAGGATCCAAGGGTCCATTTCAGTATTTTATTGCATATGTTTCTGGGAATGCATTTTTCATGCATGATTCATGAGCTGTTTCAAAAGAGGAACATTACACTGAACAAGGGTGACTCGATGAGGCTGCCACACAGAATAGGCTTGGTGGGGAGCATAAAATAATGAGAAAAATATGGTCAATCATGATGAAAATAGACACATGCACTGTCAAGTATGAAGGCAAAGTGGTGCCACAAGTACAAGTAGTGCAAGTGAAGAAATCCGATTTTGAGAGGCGGTAAAGTGACCCTTCTTGGAAAAATGGCTTCGGGGTAAAGTTTCAAATTACTAGAAACAAAAGGATACCCATTTTAGAGCATGGCTAGAGCTTTCCAACGGTGCTTACAATTCATTAAACTGAGCTATGATTTGGTCACAATTGGCGAAAGAAAAATTAGCAATTTTCTTTTAATAGGGTAAATTCCCTCCAATTTGATTCATTTTCTAGTGGAGCTGTGGTGAATGTGGAGAGGAGGACAAGGCCATAAATCTTGTGGTGATCGTAGTGGACAAACCGACTATTGGAATCGAGATTCGTCAGTTGCAGGTTGGTGGCCTAACCTTACTATGCGTATTTGGTGGTTCAGTTTTTTATATTAGGTGTCCGGGGTCCAAAAACAACACTCTGCCATTCCTCATGGTCGGCTAGGACTTTCTAAGGCCTATATTGTGATCTGGCTTGCAGTTTCCAGAAGGGAAAACTGCGAGATCGCAGGTACAGGTCCTGAAAATTGCGAGTTGGTCTGAGAGTGGTTTTTGTCGTGTTTTTGGCTAGGGATGAGTTAGGATGTAGTTTATCTTGTATGAACTAACAAACATGATGGGTTTGTGCATGTATGGCAGAGCTGAAGATCAAATGGTGAGAGAGGGATTTGGATGCGCTTTGTGCCAATATCCAAGGGATCAGTTGGTCTAAGGCGCACTTGTGAGGTACGGGGTTCTCAAATTGGTTGAGAACCCACTCATGAGGGCAGGGGAACCCTTGTTTTCCAGGATAGTCAGCTATTGGGATCCAGACCAGGAGGCCTTTATGGTGCAGGGGCACATGATCGAGTTAACAATTTAGGACATCTGCTTTTTGACCGGACTCCCGCCACTAAGGGTGGTGGGAAATATAAATCTAGTATTACCACGAGGGTAGAACATATCAGTGTTCGTGGAATTCCACTGTAGACCGAATGTTAGTGTTAAGGGAACGACCATACCGATCGGTGATCTAGAGAGGCTAGAGACACTGGATGTTGCCACAGCAATACTGCAGATCCTGGGCAACCAAGTGTTCCATCACATCACTGGGGGGAAGATGATGTTGGTTGAGAGTGTTCTGAGTGGGACCTACTATGGGTGGGCCTAAATGGTGCTGTCATTGGTGAAACGATAGCTGTCACTATGCAAGTGACAAGTGAACCATGAATTTTCTTTTGGTACAATGTTGTGCTAGTTCTTCTTCGAGAATATCCCCACACTTCGACCTCATGTGAAGATCCAGTATGGGGGCCCACGGGAGCCCACGATGCACCGCTGGGGGCAGCTACTGTGGAGTGGAGGAGGAGGGGGAGTCATATGGGTGTTCCAACCTAATTTCTTCACACATTGGGATCAGATGCCACTATACATAGGTGACTATCCATACAGTGGTATGAAATTTTAGGGGGACCCTGACTTTCCACTTTCGCTGGGTCGAGCATGGGGACCGAATGGTAAGTGAAAGTTGTTATATATTATGATTAATTTTACAATTTTTATAATATGTATGTGGTAAAGATTCGTTACTTTTGGTATGCAAATATAGCATCGGTGAAGCTGACAGGGTATATGGGACGACCCACAGTGCTAAGGTCTGCAGAGTCTAGTGGAGCTAGAGGAGACTAGGGACCTGACTATGAGGCTGTGCTGGAGGCTGTCTGCCGCATGTGTGAGTTGATGCTGACCGACGTATATGAGCATGGATTGAATGATCTTGAGGACCAGTACATCGATGTATGTATTGGGCTACCCTCGGAGTGGCGAGGGGTCATGCGGTGCATGGCGATGGCCGGAAAGGTTGTCCAGGATCTGCGGGCTGCTGGAGTTGAGCCATTAGCTTCGGACCCTCCAAATAGTGATTAGATGTAGGGGAATGTGGTGCCCCAAATTTTGATCCTTGTAACATGTTATGGGCATGTCAAATGTATTTAGAGTAGTGGACTCCAAAACATTTATGATTTTGTCGATACATAATATTGATATGCATCTTTTTTTATATGATGAGCATATGGTTTGTCATTTGTTTTTTGGTTGTCTTGTGTTAAATGCATGTGATAAGTGCCAATCTAGAATATTGTTTGCAATGCTATCTACATAGTGATTTTGAGATCTAGGGACATGATTGAATGTAATGGTTTCAAATTCACGCACTAAGAACTTCACTCGTAAATATCTTCTAAAAAGGACATGGTTATTCACACGACACACACCATTCAATTGCATGACAAGCAATAAGGAATCTAAACGAACATGAAAATGAAGCATGCGATGGTCAAGGGAATCGAATAACAAACCTATCACTGCATCATATTCGGCTTGGTTATTGGTGGCAGGTCAAATGCATATGCCATTGGAGAGGACTAACGAATGAAAGGGGGTAAAAATGACCCAAGCTGTCGCAGGTAGATTCTGGGAGAAGTGACTTGCATCATCGGCATAAACGATATGTAGTGTGGATGATGGATCCATCTAAAAGGTGCCACAAGGAAACAAATGAGATTATGATGAATAATGCAAGCTACTTAAATGCATGCCAGAAATAAAACACGCATCTCAATGAGATATGCTACGGGTAAAAATCTCTTAAGGTAGAGTGCATTGCGAGGGTTAGGAAGGATTTGGCCTTCAAAATCCTCTAGAAGGTATGCCCCATTTCCCAAGTCCTTACTAATGATGTAAGGTCCTATCCATAATGAGTCAAACTTCCCATGACCAAGGACATCATGAACCTGGTCATACACTAGAACAAAATTGCCTTCGTGAAAGGTACAAGTGTGGAATTTTCGGTCATATTGAGAATTGGTGCGATTCTTGGCAGCTTCTATGGTTTGCAATGCAATGCGATGGTCTTCAGAAGCATGCTCAAGCATGATAAGTCTTTGTTCTAGAGGTTGGGTGTCAGGAAGAAGTTTGACGGAGAGGTGAAGGGAGGGGATTTCACACTCGATCGATAAGACTGCCTCCTCGCCAAAAAGAAGGTGGAAAGGAGTAAACCTGGTCGCGGTTTTAACTGAATTTATATAGGCCCACAAAGTAGGGAAGAGCATAAGGTGCCAGTTGGTTTTGTGCTTGTTCACCGTTCGTTGAAGCATAGTTTTAAAGATTTTATTGACCGCTTCAACTTGACCATTACCTTGGGAATAATAGGACGATGAATATTGGTGATCAAAGCCTGATAGAGAGGATAGGTAATGCCATATCTCATCTTCAAAATGTCAGCCATGGTCAGAGACCAATTGTTTTGGAACCCTGAATTGAGCGATAACATGGTTAAAGAAAAATAGAAATGCGGTTGTTGCCGTGTTAATGAATATTGGCATGGCCTCATCCCATTTGGTGAAATAGTCAACCACCACATTGATATATTTGTGGTTACTAGTAGATGGAGGTCGACACTCCATAAAGTCAATGGCCCACTTATAGGAGGCATCAGCTGATATGATAGGATGGAGGGGAGTGGGTGGAGCTCGTGCCTTTGGGATGAATTTTTGGCAATTGGAAAAGTGTTTTATTGCTTCAATGCAATCACCAAAGAGAGAAGGACAAAAAACCTAGCGCGCATGACTTTCTGGGCAGTAGCCAAACCGAAGAGGTGGCCACCACAAGCACTGCTATGGTAGGCATTAAGGACTTGTACAACTTTAGCGTGAGTGAGACAACGACAAAGGACATAATCAACACTGCAACGATATAGATCATCACCAATGAGAAGATAGTGGGGGGCTTGGTGTCGTATACGTCATCGAGCCTCATGATCAAGATGGGAAGAAAAATTTTGGGTTGAAAAGTAGGTGAGGATGTCGCCATACCAAGGGTTATCCGAAGTAATGGAAAACAAGTGTTCATCGGGTAAATCATCATTAACTAGTGAATCTAACACCCCAGTAAGCAATTCAGAAATGAGTTCAACAAGGGCTAAGCCTTTATTACTCTTGGGTGTGACAAGTTCAAGATCAAACTCCTGAAGGATAACAATCAAACATGTGTACTTCCCATTGACGATTCTTCGACTCAATAGGAAATCCATAAGGTTGGAATTGGTCAGGACCTTGGTGGAATGCGTAAGGATATAACGACGGAGTTTTTGGACTGAGAACACAATGGCCAGTGCCAACTTCTCTTCATGCGAGTAGCGCATAGGGGGACCCAAAAGGTTCTTACTGACATAATAGATAACATACTCATTTTTGGTGTCATATTCCTGAATAAGGACCCCAACAACTGAATGGGTGGACGCTGAGATGTACAAGATGAAATCCCTCTCAAAGTTAGGAGGAATAATCAAGGGAGCAGAAGTGAGAGCATGTTTCAGGGCATCAAAATATTGTTGAGCGTAGTCATCCCAAACAAATGGAATGTTAGATCTAAGGGGTATTATAAACCCATGCGTAGTGGTGGCATATTCAGGGATGAATTGACAAAGGATGTTGGATTTGCCTTGAAGGCTTTGTAACTGGCGCAAGGTACGAAGAGTGGGAAGCTCAAGAAAGGCTTGAACTTTGAGGGGATCAAGCGTTATACCATCTTTGGACATAACGAAGCCCAAGAGACGGCCGATGGGAATGAAAAAGACACACTTCAGCGAGTTGAGGTTAATATTTAGGCCGAACGACATGATCCTATAAGAAAAATTTCCCCACAGACTAATTAACATAGTTTTTAATTGATCAGCACTGTGGATAAAAATATGGTTGTACCTGGAAAAACCATCCATAAAGGATATAACTTCATGCCCCACACACTCATCGATGATTTAGTCAATGAATTGTGTTGGGAAGTTGTCTTTGGGACAAGATTTTTTCAGGTTGCGAAAGTCAGTGCAAACAGGATGGTGCCTTGTTTATTGAGAATGGGAACTGGGTTAGAAACCCAAGTGGTGTATTCAATGGGATAGATAAAACCAAATTGCTTGAGCTTATCGATTTCGGCTTTGATAACCTCTCGTCTGGAAGGATTAATGGGTCTCAACTTTTGACAGATAGGATTGGCATCAGGGCATGTATTGATATGGTGTTCGACAATGGAGGGATCAATTCTGGGCATCTCTGAATAGGACCAGGAGAAAACATCACAAAATTCATTGAATAGCTTTGTGTAAGTCTCAATTTCTTCCAGGGTGCAATGTTCCCCCATGGTAATATTTTCTTCTATCCCCGGTTTATCGGAAATGTTTATTTTCATGGTAGGAGAGATATTGGACATACTTCCTTCTTCGAAATCATCCGGTGCAGGAATGGGATTTCTAAACCAATCGACCTTATCGGGGATGAAGTCCTTAGACTCCACAACATACTGGTCATGGGACTGTTGTGGAAGGAAGTACGCACGATGGTGCATAACATCCCAGGGAAAGTCAGGGGTGGTGATCGCTTCCATAATGTATTCATCAAAATGAAAGATGGGAGGACTGGTAGAAGAAAGAACACATGACATGGTGAGGCTATCTAACACATCATCATGAGAGATATGGTTCACATACACATCACTATGGAGGGTAGACGAAGAGATAGTAGATGAAACATCTACCGATGTTGAGCCCAGGGTGATTGCCGAAGAAGGTTAAGTCGAAACATAAGGGGATACCCCATAGGGGTCTTCTGTAATATCCCAAAATGGGGATGCAACAATAAATGAAAACAATAGCAGTGTAAGTCAGCTCATAAGATGTGAAAGGAACACCTAGCCATCTTCAGCAGTAAAAATATGTCCCACTATCTCCTCCCAAAGTGGGGAAATGCAGCAATATGGGCCATAAAACGTTAATTCTAGAGAATTGCATTATAATAGTGAGAAATAACATAGGGATCCATTTGATTATGTATTATGGGACTCACATCCAGAAGGGAATAAAAAACAAATCCATTTTTATGAGTTAAATAGATCTCCCGGTCCCAATATGGCTTAAAAATGCCCAAATCCCATGACTTGATTTATGCAGAGTTTCTGAAGCATGAACAACGTAATTTTATGAGGAATTATGATATAATAGAATGGAAATAACTTATATGGATTTTATTACATCAATACATAGAGAAAAATGGAGATCTAGCTCCTTTTTCACATTATGAAGATAACCCGGCAAGGGCTTCATGAAAACACAAGTACAAAATGTTAGATCTACAGATCTGGATCTGGAATAACGTAGTATAACTGAATCTCTATATGCATACAGCTGAATAGTACAAGAAATGAAGGAGGATCCTTCTTACAAGCTTTCCGGGAGAAGGGTTGGCCCTTTCCCTAAGAAACAAGCTCAAGATTGAGGGGCTTGACCCTCACACTGCAACACTGCAAGAAATGACACAGTTCTTGCAAGGGACTATGCTGTAGATGATGGGATTACTTTGGCCAAGTGCCAAGATATGAAAATCTTCTCCAAATGCTTCCTTGTTGATCTCCCAAAGGAAGGAAAGCTTCCTCCTCTGAAAAACAATCTATGGAAGTGGTGTTGTGAACCCCCACTACAACACCCTGCAACACAACGTTATACTACTGTAGAAATAACACTGTAGCTGAAGGAGGATGCTTGGCCTCAAGCCTGGATGTGGAGAAATTTAGTACAAACTCCTTCAAGAGGCCTCTCAATAAAGGAAAAGGAATTCCTAAACAAGAATGCCTTGTGCTAAGCAGCACAACAATCTCAACTAAACAATTGAAGAAAGCAGATTAGTCATGCAGACCAAAATCCAATATTCAATTCATAAGATGTCTTGCTATGGCTGCCTTGCCCTCCTTTTAAACATGTGTGAGCCTTCTTGCCTTGGGCCCCACTCATTAGGGTTTCCTTCACCAAGGAATCTTCCTCCCACTTGCATTGTGTTGTCTCTATGGATGATCTCTTCCTCTCATTCCAGCGCTGTTGACTTGGTCAAACTTGACCTTGTCCACATGCATTTGTCCCTGTTCACACATAAGAGTGTAAAATCCAGCCAGCATTATGATCCCTTTTCACATTATGAGGTATTTTATTCTTATTTTTGAAATGTATGGGCCTCCTTACCTATTTATTCATCTCCTAAGTGAAATCAGCAAAATCTAATATTCCAATTAGTTGCATGCTAATTTTGGAATATTATAGTCCTCCCCTCCGAAATGTTGCTTGTCCTCAAGAAACTGCAAGGATAGAATTGAGAAGTCTTCCCTCCTCCTGTAGCATCCTCATATAATGAACTCCTCCAAGGAATATGATGCTGTCTCAACAATAAGTCCCGATAGTGCCCCTCCCAAGTATACAAGCTAGCATTTGGTGAGCATCCCAAATGGCCATGATCATGAAAAGGTGAAATAATAAAGGAGGCAACTAGGTGCTGTCTATAGTTCCTATCAAGTAATGGAGTTTGAAATGTAGTGGGAATCATCATTCCCATGTGGATCCTCCATCCCCAAGCTATCTTCCATACAAAATGAGTTACCTCTCCACAAGGTAACTCCTGAAAATTCTCCTCCACCTTTGGCTCCTGCAAAGTAGGTGGGCTGATAATCTGAAAATGGTAGACAAAGTAGCCTACCCCATGCTATTCTCCTCTCCACTTATGATAAGTGTAGAGTATCTGCTGATCTTGGGCTGCAATCATATTGCCCTCAAGTGGCAAAATGAAGACTAGATCTCCAAAGATCTCCTCTCCAACATTGTGAATCAAGCTGGCCCAAACCATACCATATATGATGAATAGGACTTGGTCATCATATGGTACCCAATCAATCTTATGGCCCACCTCATAAAGGAAAAAGTGTTTTACTGTGGTGGCCATGTCATCTCCCATGTTCCCATTAGAACATGTAATGCAAAAAGTGTGGGAATCCTCTTCCCCAAAGGACACACTCAACCCATGTGTCTCTCTCCCAATCATGATTACAATAAAGATAAGAACAATATCATAAAGTGAAATCATGATGAGTATCAGAATAAGGGAAATACTAAAGGTTTCATGTGGTGCTAGAAGGTACCAACAGTTTCCCAAGTAGCCACAGCGCAGTTTTCCAAACTGCTACTTCAGAAAAGAAAATGACAAGTTGTTTCTTGATACATGGTTAATTATGTATGTCATCACATATACTAATGAATAGTAAATGGTTGGGTACATCAATTGAACATACATGAAAGGATAAAACACTTGCCCAAGGCCATATAAAATATGGTTGTCTCCATCATACAATTTGGCCCAATGTTGCCCATGGAGCTCAATGAAAAGCTTGCCCTCTTGTGGAGCAATGCACTGAATAGAAATGGTAAGAGTATGCAAATACTATGAAAAAACAATATTTTTACCATGTACTAGAAGTAAGAAAATGTAGGTATCCATGAATAAGCCTCCCATAGTGGTATGACATACTCCCATGAAGAGGAATGAATCATATGCTGTAGGAAGTTCACCCTTCTTATGCTTGGAAATACAAGTTAAGAATATCATATCTCTGTAATAGATGTTTCCATCCACTACTCCATCTATCTCACCTCCTTCTTGTCCACCAAGTGCATCAAATGTGAAGTGATCCTGGGGACACTCCATCAATAAACTCAAACTCCAAAGTGACAGTGCTGTTGGCCTATGCAAATAGGCTCCTGCCAACTCATAGCTCCATTCTTTGACATGCTCATTGTCAAAGACATCTCCCATAATGCTGCTACACCTAAGAAGTTCCTCCCAAAGTGGAAGTACCTCTTGATCATCCAAGGCTAAGGAGTATCCACTTTTCACCATGCTAGTGCCATCTCCTACTCTTGCAACATCATGCAAAGTGTGAGAGAAAATCTGCCCCTGCTCTCCCAAGAACAAGCCAAGAAAAAATGGATTTTGTTGCCTCCTCATACCTCCATCATACAAATCATGAGGTGAAAACATGGTGATTGATATGAAGAATGTCATATCAACACAATGTGTCCATACTCCTTGCTGCCTAATGATGCAAGTATCCCACCATACTTTCTCCACCCACATACCCTTAGAAAGAGGATATGTCATATGATGGAAAAAATCCTTCAAGAGTAGCCAACGTAGCCAAGCCTCCTGCTGCCCAGTATCATAGATTTGCAAGTAGCTTTCCAACTTCTTTCTCTCCATCCACATCCATTCATTCATCGGTGGATGTATCCTACGATTCTCCATCTTGGTACTCCTCCAAAGAAGACTACCATACTCCCATATCAGATTTTTCTCATTGCATTTCATGGGATGTTGAAATGCAATTCTTTGGAGATCTCCTAGAAAATATCTCAAATCTATGATCAGCTTGAATCCATAAGGATCCAAGTGTGATGAGGGCAAAACCTCCTCAAACTGTTGAAGAAATTTTCACTTCATGATGTGTTGAAGTGCACCTCCCATAAGATCTCTCCATGAGACCTTATTTTCATCAATGGCCTTCCAAAACTAATAAGGTTCTGGATCTACTGTAGGTATAAGTCTCTCTTTGAGCTGGGGAATGCTCATTGAGAAAGGGTCATCTAGAAAGGAGAAAATATTTCTCATCTCAAGATGTCTACCATCTATCACTTCTTCCTCCATTGCTTCATGAATGAAGCTGCCATTTGATTGCTCCCATAAGGAATGGGTCCTATTTTCTTCACTTCTGCTCTTGTACAATGCAGTGCGATTCTGTTGCTCTAAATCAGCAGTATGCAATGATGTATATCTCTCCATAATATTTTCTATTATTATAAGAGATGGAAACTTAGGCATAACTTGGTGAAATTTGGAAGCATCTTGTAGGGTTGCAAGAGTTCTTTCCTCAAATGTGTTGGCTTCCCAAACTACTGAAGATGAAGGCTTCTCCTCCATGGTTATAACAATGCTGGTACATGCCTCTTCTAATGGTGGTGAGGGCTTCTCCTCCCCTTGGCCAAATTTCCTTATCAACCTTTGAGAAAACTCAGCAAGAGTAGACACTCTTGCATGGCTCCAATGGCTGAACCACCAAGTGTTTGCATCACCTTCAAGGTGCAGCGCTGCAATTTCTACAACCTCTCTCTCTAGTACTGAATGTATTAGGAAGAATGCATCTAGCTTAATCACCCAAGCCTTTGCTGCACATGTAAGTGATACATCAAAAGTGGACAATAGAAATCTATTGCCTCTAATCATCCCATTGCTGTAGGGCCTCCTTTCTTCTTCCAGCTGAATGAACTATGGTAAAGCTAGAGTCTCCTTGAAGGCTCTAGGTTTAGATTTGTATTCAGCAAGGTATTCACTTAGAATTTCAGATTCCAAGTGTCCTTCATGCTTCTTGTATTCTCCTCTTTGAGAATAGGAAGTGCATGGCCCTTCCTCTTCTTGAAATCCTTTAGGAATTTCATTGCATCTCTTCTCCTTCATCTGCTTAACCTCCTTGGAGAGGTTCTTTCTAGATATGAAAAGTGATGAGACAAAGCTCATTCTCCCCATCATTCCGATCTTTCTTCTTCTCTTTGCCTCCTTATTCTTCTGATAGAATAATGGCTGGAAATCACAAGCTGAGCCAAGATTATGCTCTGATACCACTGTAATATCCCAAAATGGGGATGCAGAAATACATGAACACAATAGTAGTGTAAATCAGCTCATAAGATGTGAAAGGAACACCTAGCCATAAAATGAATGTTCAACAAAAAAAATATGTCATACTATCTCCTCCCAAAGTGGGGAAATGCAACAATATGGGCCATAAAACGTTAATTCCAGAGAATTGCGTTATAATAGTGAGAAATAACTCAAGGATCCCTTTTCTTATGTATTATGTGACTCACATCCAGAAGGGAATCAGAAAAAAATCCCTTTTTATGAGTTAAATAGATCTCCCGATCCCAATATAGCTTAAAAATGCCCAAATCCCATGACTTGATTTATGCAGAGTTTCTAAAGCATGCACAACGTAATTTTATGAGGAATTCTGATACAATAGAATGGAAATAATAGATCTAGAGTTTATTACATCAATACATGGAGAAAAATGGAGATCTAGCTCCTTTTTCACATTATGAAGATAACCCGACAAGGGCTTCATGAAAGCACAAGTAAAAAATGTTAGATCTACAGATCTAGATCTAGAATAATGTAGTATAACTGAATCTCTATATGCATACAACTGAATAGTACAAGAAATTAAATAGGATCCTTCTTACAAACTTTCCGAGAGAAGGGTTGGCCCTTTCCCTAAGAAACAAGCTCAAGATTGAGGGGCTTGACCCTCACACTGCAACACTATAAGAAATGACGTAGTTTCTGCAAGGGATTGTGCTGTAGATGATGGGAGTACTTTGGCCAAGTGCTAAGATATGGAAATCTGCTCCAAATGCTTCCTTGCTGATCTCCCAAAGGAAGGAAAGCTTCCTCCTGTGAAAAACAAGTTATGGAAGTGGTGTTGTGAACCCCCACTACAACACCCTACAACACAACGTTATACTGCTACAGAAATAACGCTGTATCTGAAGGAGGATGCTTGGCCTCAAGCCTGGATTTGGAGAAATTTAGTACAAGCTCCTTCAAGAGGCCTCTCAATAAAGGAGAAGGAATTACTATACAAGAATGCCTTGTGCTAAGCAGCACAATAATCTCAACTAAACAGTTGAAGAAAGCAGATTAGTCATGCAGGCCAAAATTCAATATTCAATTCATAAGATGTCTTGCTATGGCTGCCTTTCCCTCCTTTTAAACATGTGTGATCCTTCTTTCCTTGGGCCCCACTCATTAGGGTTTCCTTCACCAAGGAATCTTCCTCCCACTTTCATTGCATTGTCTCTATGGATGATCTCTTCCTCTCATTCCAGCGCTGTTGACTTAGTCAAACTTGACCTTGTCCACATGCATTTGTCCCTGTTCACACATGAGAGTGTAAAATCCAGCTAGCATTATGATCCCTTTTCACATTATGAGGGATTTTTTTCTTATTTTGAAATGTATGGGCCCCCTTACCCATTTAGTCATCTCCTAAGTGAAATCAACAAAATTTAATATTCCAATTAGCTGCATGCTAATTTTTGAATATTACATCTTCCACCATGGATCTCATGGATGATGACATATAGAGAATAGTGGCTGAAGGGTCCGTCATCTCGATATCATGGGGAGGTATCACAATGGGTGCAAACATGTCCTCCAGTTTTGCAGAAGCAAAAATCACTAATAGAGGGGTACAAGATCCACTACGAGCGACCTTTATTTGGTGAACAACCTTAAGGGTGTCGCAAAAGTCGTCGAGACAGGGAAAATGATGAGAATAGTGGCCATAAATATAACATAAAGTATAGGGGTGTTTCGTGTGCAACGATTTGAGTTTCTTAGCTAAATTGAGTAAGGTAACATGGACCTCCGGGATGTCAGATTCAGGAAATGTCTCGTTGACCACAGGTTTGAGACGAGGAAGCTCAGGACAATTATGGATGGCATGCCCAAAAAAATCACACAAAGCGCACAAAGGTGACTGCTTTGGAGGCTTATGAGGAACAAGAGTTGTTTAAGGGGCCTTGTACTTAGGTTCCTTCTTTTTGGATTCCCCCCCCTCACTAGATGCTTTCGCAACAGGAGTAGATTCCAGTTGAGGTGGCTGAGGCGACCGATTGGACCGGAGTCTAAGCAGTATAAGGTTTGATCTTACCAGGCAACGTGTTTGCTGGGGGATCAATGTACCAGACTAGGATCCCCAGGGTTGAATTGGGAAGGGTAGATGCAGCCATAATAGGCACTGAAAAGACTCCAAAAGGAGGAGCTAGAAACGGTATCTGACTGGAAGGGTAATGGCCTGGCGGAATGGATCCAAATGGTTAAGGCTAGGGGGAACTGTTCTTGGTTGAAAAAGGTTGGAAGAGACACCAGAAGAAGAAGAAATTCCTTGAGGAGAAGGTCCTAAAGGCTCCGTCAAATGACCACTAGCAGGTTATGGAGGTGTTGGTTGCTGGCTGGTTGAACCAGACCACTTGTGACTAGCTGGAGACGCTTACATCATGAAAACATTTGACGATTTGGGGTCAGTGATAAGAGGTGGGTGACCAGGGAATGAACCAAATAAGGTGGAATATTTATAGACTCTTGGTGAAACACTGGTGAGATGTGCGACTGATTGTTTATCGACCACCAAAGATATGATAGACTCGGGGAGGTCTAAGACTTCGGTTCATAATATGTCAACTGATTGATGGTGACGATATTTACATTGTGAGGAAAACACATCTTAAGGTGAACTGCAGATGTGACAAAAAGCATCGTATAGGTATAACTATGACCCAAGAGGATATTGTAATCCATCGGGGCTTCAATGTCAACACAAACAATCTTTCCCTTAAGAGTGACGAGACAATTGTGGAACATGCCAAGGGGCTGAGAAGGGTGATCGTACCAAGCATGCAAAGTGATTGTTGATGGGGCTAAGTTGGGTGATCTGAGTTTATTCCAATTAGAGGCAGAAATCACACAGGTGGATGCACCCTCGTCAATGATACATCGCGAAACATTGGCATTACGAATCTTGAATGGCATTTGGAAGGTGACGTATGAAGGTAAGGGGGGATGTTCTGATTTGTCAACATCAAAGACGGTCAAATGATCATCTGTAGGATCCACAGTGCTCAAAGCAAATAATAACGCTTTTCATTGAGATGGAGACGACTGGAGGACTTCCAGCGTTGACATGGCAGCAGGAGATTGTGCCAAGTCATCTATTATGTTGTAGGTGTGGGCGGCTTTGGTGGAAGCAAAATTTTGGCGTAATGGCCCTTTTTGGATCTTGTGAATTACCCTTGCCCAACGTTAAGGGATCTGTAAGGGAACATTGGGTGTTGAAATGGACTTTGTGGAAACTTTGGTTTGGGACTCGATTGCAGACGTAGCGGGTTGCTTGTCATATTGGCACAACGGGTCTGAAGGTTGACATCAAAGGTATTGACCTCTTCAGAATTCATCATGATAATATGGTACTCAGGGGTACCAGACTATGAAGGTTGAGGGGTAGATTGACCTTGAGGGGTTTGGGCAACCACATATCCTTGCTGAGGGAAAGGATTAGTGAACACACACGGTTTAGCTGGTGCAGTATTTGGAGGGACCGATGCGAGGGCTTGCTATCCTCTAAATGTTTCTTACGCTTCCCACAACTAGGGCATCTAGGATAAAAGGGGACAATCATGAGTATAATAGCCATGGACACCACAATAATAACAAGGCTTGTTTGTACAAAAAGGTCTGTTCTTCTTGGGCTGATCACCCTGTTACTAGTTTGTAGTGATAGGTTGGTTCCCTTGGGGTGCGTTTGGTTGATTACCTTGGTGCCCTTAGTTACCCTACACTGTTTGGTTCTGGTTTCCTTTCCCCTTATTCTTTTTCTTCGAATTAGGAGGATTAGTCTCACTCTACTACGCATACACCTGGCCTTGAGGAGGCGATGGGTGCTATACCAGAGGTTTGGAAGGCACGAGAAGTTGGGGTGCTGATGCCGGAGGGGATTTAGCACTAGGTTGTGGATAAGGATAGAAAGGAGGTGGAGCAACATTGGGGTAAACAGGCTGAGCAATAGCTAGCCCTGACATCGGTTGATTGAGTTTAGTAAATGTGTAAAGCATGCTTTGACCCGGATACATGCTGCCGGGAGGGGGATAAGTGTTGGAGGAGTTGGCCCCCCTTGGGGGGAAACCATAACCCATGGAAGGATGAGTATACGGATGTAAAAGAGATCCAAAGATATCGTCGGTAGCGTGAGATTCCTCTGGTGTGTTGGCAGCACAAGGTCTAGGAAGATTTGGTAAAACTTTATAAACATAACCAGACTGGGCGTAGATCAAGTCATATTTCAATGCGACTCAGAGAGCTTCTTCCTTTGTTTGAGGAAATTGAGATGCGACATCTTTAATAATGGAAGGAAAAAGCGTTTTGAGAGACCAATCCATATAGACACGGTCGTCAAATGTGTGAGATTGACACAAGCTCATCCTTTTATGCCATTCTTGGACATAGTTAGAAAGGCGGGTGGCAGAAGTTTGATGGAATGTGGTCAACAACTTGGTACTGATATCATAGCAGAGAGGTAGCTGGAAGTAGGATAGAAACACTTTAGCAAGAGTCGCCAAAAGTGGAATGAGAGGTAGCGGCCTGGTTGACATACCACTTTGCAGCTTCTCCAGTGAGCGTACGTTGGAATAACCGAAGGCGGATAGAGTCATCAGTAATAGAATTGGATGAACACCACATGTGAAAGGAGCAGACATGATTAGTAGGGTCCTCTCCAGCGTTTCCTTCAAACTTAGGAATGTCGGAAGGAAGCTTACTTGGCATAACACACCAACCTAGATTGTGGAGTATAGGGTCATTGATTAACTGACTGAAATCGGGAAGGACTAAACCTGCGATAAAAGGTAGAAAAGTAGTACTCGGGATGGTTCCAGTAGTAGCTCCGGCATTAGGGCTAGGGCCACCACCAGCTTGAGGACCAATACCTGCATTAACGCCTGACATGATGATGGTATGAGGGGGAGGGGAATCGGGTTCGGAATCAAAGGAATAACCCAATGAACCATAATCAGAGTCGGTATGGGGAATTGACGGAGGACTAACTCGGATCTTGCGCAGTGGAGTAAGTATTAAAAATAGAAATTGAGGGTGAAGGCCTTGAAGTCTCTGAGATAAACGCCTTGGGGGCACAATGATGGCAAGTCACATTGACACAAAAAAGTTGAAGAGTGATAAACAAAGGCTCGGTGAGGCAGATAAATTAATTACGATGTTTATGTCTTGGCTTGGCGGTGTAAACCAAGTGCTCTTTGCTTTAGGTTTGCGTGTGTGCAATTTGTGCGTTAATTTTAATTAAGCCCATATGGTTGTATAAAGAAAAATAAAAAATGTTGAAGTACTGTAAATAAAACTGAAAAGACAGTAAAATAAACAACTAAAGAGGCATAAATTCAACCCAAAAGAAGGCTTCCCAAAAAAATAGTCTGAAAGGTGGGTGCAATTGACTCAAAAATCATAAGATGGAAAAAATATCTAAGGTCTAAGGGATAGGGATATACTGACTTAGATCTGCCAGAAAAGGTGCAGAAAACAACAAGAAACTAGATGGGAAAACTGCTACAAAATGGGAGGCGAAAGGTTAAAACCCTAGGGGAAAAAAGGGAACCCTAAGGGAGAGACCAAAAAAAAATCAAGAGGGTTTTTTGGATGGAATAATGATCGATCAAAAGGGACCTGAAAGAAGGATAGATCAGAACCTAAACAATGGCTGAAAGCGTTGCAAAATCTCAGACTACCTACTCAGCTAAACCACTCCTAGAAAGGTGGAAGTGTACTAAAACCCTAAGGGGCTTTGTTCTACTTCAAGGAGAAAAAATGAGCATATCTAGGCCTAAGACAGGCTCAGATGAAGGCCAGGAAACCCAGAATAGTGCTTGCGGCAAACGTTGACTATCACAAAAAAATCTCAAAAAAAGTTGTAGCTCGCAGGTACTGATCTTTAAACTATGGAAATCACAGTTTCTGGGCTAAAAAGTGCGAGTTCACGCAGAAGTCACATTTTTTGGGCCAAAAAGTGTGAGTTCCAGATCCAGGATATTCGAGTGGCAGGTTGCGGAAAAAGTTGTCGTCTCTGGCGCGGATGATACCTGTTACCTGCGGAAAACACCTGAAAACACACGAAAGTTAGAATTTTTACTGTTTTAGGGCATAAAAGCTAAAAAACAACATCAAGAGACTGAAAAAAATTGGGTTAAATATGACCAGGAATATTATTTAAACAATGGTTTAATTAATTATTCCTAGAGGAAAATAAAATAAATAAGGATTTATTTAATTATTGCTCATGGGGTTTCTTGTTTGAACCAGAAATAAATTAATAAAATATGGTTTATTAAATTATTTCTTATAGTGAAAGCAATTTTACTATGGTAAAATTGGTCTTACATGGTGTACTTCGATCCATCTAATTGTAAATGGATAGATGACCAAAAATTAGTGTAACAATTAACCACAATATTTCTATTACCATTGTCCAAAGAAGATTTTTATGTGAATAATCACACCAAATTACTAAACAAAATTCAAGTATTCACCAATAATTTTCACAAATATATTTCTCTTATAATTTGCAAGTTACAAAATTTCTCTTCTTGGAACTGTTTTATGCACAAGATATTTTCTTGGTAAACAACTTTATAGATCTTCGATATTAATATTGGTAGCAACCACGAACTATACTTGCATTTTTCCCATTTGATCTTAAACTCTTTTTTTTTTTCTTCCATAGGTTCACATTTTCGTGATCTCGCACTTCTTTGGCAAGTCTTCGACATCAACATTGGCAACATCTTCAATTGTTTATAGATTTCAAGTTGCATCTTTGAAAAATTTGAGCTTATTTAATTCATTCTCTTCGATTGTAGGTTCGAACAACCTTCATTCGTTGTTGTTGTCACTCATCCGAATGGGGAGGCAATGCCATCAATTGTTGTAAAACATAACTTACAACAAGAGAAATATCTAAATTATAATTTCAAGAACATTCACAAGAAAAACATATATTAGGAAGGATTCCAATCCAAGTTTCTATTAATCTTAGTGTATATTGATACATGATAGATGTGGTTGGAGTGGTTGTACCCACTCTCAACCACCAATTTAATTTACCATTCACATTTACTGAGGTTTACTGACAATTACATGATACATAATGTATGGTGACAACATAGATCTAAAGAAACTTACAACAATTCTTAAAAGGTGTTGATCTCTTTTCTTGTCAAACAAAAAATAAACCTCCTATGGTCTTTTCTCATATTCCTTCTATGTTTTTATAGAGGTGGTACTCCTATATTAATCACACTCTAATATGCATATAACTCGAGTACTAAATATTAATCATTCAACACATTCACCTATGAGTGGGCTAGGTGTTCTTCAAATTAAAAATAATATAATAACAAATAAATTATGTTCTTGAAAATCCATTCCACTTTGTCATTAATAAATATATGCAAGGAAACAAATTTGAAGAAAATTCAGATAGATAGAAATAGAAAGTATTGGTCCATACATTCAAAGAACTATAAAATGTTATGACCCATTTAAAATCATAAGAGAATATGAAAAAATTCATGACTCTTACTTTTTGTTTGGAAAATAAATTTTTAGAATCACAAATGAAATGCCTTTCAAAAATAAGCTCTCTGCGAGAGTTAAAATATAATTTATGGACTTAAAGTTTCAGAATAAATTCAAGTGCTTAAATCAAAATCACAAAATCTTGTTACTTAAACATAAAATATAATTCATTCATCCCTGAAGGATTGGAATTGGGATCTCGTGGAACAAATAGCTATGATAAAGGTACCAATAAGAAAAAAAAAATAAAAAAAATTAGGGATTGTATTTAGAGAGAATGCAACAATTCAATAAATTTGGGTTAATAAAAAGCTAAGAAGAGAGTAGGGGATTGCTTCAAAGGAAAATAAACACTCACAAAATTGGAGAAGGATCATAAGTGAAACAAATCCTGTCTCTTCAACCACCACTTTATGATCATGATTTTTCCATTTATAATCTTGTATTTATCTTTGTAACTATTTGAAGATTACGTCCTTCCTATTTGATTGAATACAAAACAATCTCTTTTTAGAAATACAAAGTTATGAGTTCATCCTCCAAGTTGGATCCGACTTTAGATATTCCACATATTTTTTTTTTTATAAATCATTTTCAAAAATAATTTGGTGATATGCTCGAAATTGGTCGTGACTATTTTTTTTTATAAATTTTCTAGGATGATATATATAATTTAGCCCTGGATACTACTCTCAATGTGTTCTTCATTCTTCTATGTTTCCAAAAAGCTCTTGTTTTCCCAAATCAAACATTAGGAACTCAAGTTATGCGCTAGGAAAGTTCATGACTCAACCACCTCTGATATACACAAAGTGACTCAATAACCATTGATTTTCTCCACATAAATCATGGATTTTTGATTTGTAACTCTGCCCTATTCATCACACGCATTACGGGAGGGAATTCATAATGATTTATAAATAAATGGGCTCCTCATATTACTTGTGTGTGAAGTAGAAAGAGTCACATGACCTTGTGTAGCTCATGCGTAATTTAGTATTTGGTCTCCATCTCATTGCCAAATCATTATGTTATGTTATTTCTCAATCATATGTTCCCAATCACTTTCTTCAAAATATCACCTTGGGATATTCCTAGCTAGTTTCCATGTGTCATAAGAAGATATGCCAAAATAACAGGATAAAAATGATATGAGAAGTAGTAACAATGCAAAGATGACACGAAAGAAATTAAAAATGGTCTAAGTGTGAAAAGTAATGTAACAAAGGGTAAAATTGAATAAGTAATAAGATAAGTGTGTGGAAAAAATAAATGATGGTAAAAACAACTAAGTAATAAAATGTGAGAAACATGTCGAGAAAAGGTTTGTGTTTTAGTTAGGGTTTTGTAGAGGTAATGGTGCGTGGAAGTTATGGTATTGAAAACCTTTTGTACATTCTTGAAATGGTTATGGGATATAATAAATGGTTGTGTGTATACATTATTGAAATGGATATGGAGTGTAATAAATGGTTATGTGCACGAAATACATGGTATTGAAAACCTTTCGTGCATTCATGAAATGGTTATGCAATATAATAAATGGTTATGAGCAAGAAATGTGAGGAGAAAAGGCTTGTGCGGAAGTTAGGGTTGTGTGGAAGATGTGGTATTGAAAACCTTATATATATTCTTAAAATGGTTATGAAATATAATAAATGGTTATGTGATATAATAAATGGTTGTGTGCATACATTCTTGAAATGGTAATGGAATATAATAAATGGTTATGTGTGGAGAAAGTAGTGTCGAGAGGAATATGAAGTGGGAGAATAGTTTCACACAACCTAGAAAAAGACTAAGTAAAAAGGGAGAATAAGTAAGGTAATTCGATATGAAATAATATATAGTTAGGAAAATGGAAAATAGAAAAATGATATGAATAATATAAACAGGTGCTACATGGTAGCTTGTCCCTGCTGCTTAGTGAAAAAATAGAAAAACTATATGATCACTATTGCTATATATTAAAATAATTAGTTACTATGATTTGTAAATGTAGATGTAAAATGTATCTTCTTATTGAAAGTTTTTTCAACTTTATATTAACATATATCTATGAATGTGTAACAACCTGGGTTAAAGTTCCATGTAATAAATGAGTATTATAAAAGGAAAAAATAAAACCAAGGTCATGGGACACATATTCCAAGATGAATGGAGGGGAAAACATTATATTAGGATTCACTTGTGGTTTATTATTGGTTATGGAAACTGGAACTGGGATTGGAAAAAGAAAAAGACAATAAATGGAAATTAATACAAGAAATAAAGGAAAATAAGAGAAAAGGAAGATGAAGAGACAAGAATATGCATGCAAGGGAAAATGAAGAAAAAGGAAATGAAATATAAAAGAAAAAGGAGAGAGAACATTCACATACACTCTTGGACATTCTAGCATTCACTTAGAGAAGATAAGAGCAAGAGAGAGAGAATAAGAACTGGGAAACAAGGAGGACTCAAGCGAGCAAGCAAGCTGGAAAAAGCAACGGAGCGCAAGAGGAAGATTGTACAAAAGTAAGCAAGGGCTAAAATCAAGAAGAGAAAGAAAAATAAACAAGAGGATTTTGCAGGTAATAGGTTGCATGTTTGGTTATCTTGTTGGGATGTGAATGCGGTTTATGCATTGGTTTAATATTGGTCATGTTTGTTGTAATTGGCATGTGATTTTCCTATATTGATAATGGTATACAACCTTTCCTTTGCCATTTCTTGGAAATCCATGGTATAGTGGGTTTTGATTTTGATTGAGCTTTGGATTTCCAGTGGATTCATATTCGGTTCAGGTGGTCTCAGGAAAATCCCAAGGGTTGAGGGTGGAGATGGTTTTCTCTGGGAAGTTCTAGTTGACATGTGGGTGGAGAGAGGAAAATTCCTTAGGGTACGGTGAAGAAATCCTGAGGCATCCAAGCTTGTTTTGGTTTTGGTGATTTTTGGACCAGTTTAGGTGAAATCATTGTGGCATGGGGGGGGGGGGGGTGGTTTAACCTCTGGATTCTGGTTTATCCCATGTGATATCACATTCATGCTTGGAATATGGCACGGGGGTGATTGGCTAAAATAAAGATTTGGTTCAGCCCAATATATGGTCGGGTTGTACGTGGAAGTCCCGAATTTGGTTGGTTTTATGCATATGTTAGTATGTGTTATTTCTTATTGAGATCAATGAGCACAAATATTGGCTATATCATTGATTTTATGACTAGTTTATCATGGATTCATTCTAGTTACTTGCTAGTTATAGGCATGGTACATTATTACATATGATGTGCTCTTATTGTGAATGCTGTTTATGGTTTTATGAGTTATTGGATGGTTATATGAATGCATGAGCTAATAAGTGTGTGTGGCAACTATCTTGAGAGGGTAGTGAGCCTACTTGATGATTCTCTGATGAAACTAAGGAAATCGTGAACAAATATGCATTCATGACCTATATTCACTATGTTTACCATCTATTTGTTTAAATGTTTATCATGTGTTTGGAAAGATTGGGCAAGATCTGGGCCTAAATGTATATTATGCAAACTTGTGATCATCATAGACAGGGTTCTATAAAGTTTTGGGCAGTGTCCTGTAGGCTAGCCCTCGAATTCCAACATTGAATCCACAAGCGTAGGCACAAAACTAGGTAATATCGGTTGTAGCCGCAAGGAGGATGGCTTGTGCGTGTGGCTGGAGCCTTCTAGTTGTACGGATAAGAATGCATGCATGCAGCTTAGCTGTAAAATCAGGTAAAAAGTTGTTCCAGCTTAGATGAAAGGTCACCAATGGAAAGTGTATGAATTCTGGATGATCTAGTGTCTTTGGGTGTTGTAGTAAGTTTGGTACAAGTTGGTAAGTTAGGCCCCGTTTCCATAAGTGCATCTTGGATTTCAAGTCATGCATAGTAAATATTCACTCATGTTTACCATAGTGAGCTTGTAAAGTGTATAAATGTGGGGTGGGGTGTTACAGAGTGGTATCCGAGCGGGTTCACGAGACTATGCTAGGTCCCTATAATACTAGTGTATCCCCTTATTTTCATTGTTATTATAGCCCCCTTATTGTTATTGTTGTACCCATGTAGTCCCCATATTGTTATTATTGTGCCCCATATAAGCCCACTATTGTTATTGTTGTGCCCTTACATTGTTATTGTTATGTCAGCTAGGATTATATTGTGACCCATTGGACTCTTATACATAGAAAGGAGGTTTTGTCATTTGTATCATCCAAGAATTGTTAATTTATGTAAGGTAAAGGAGGTTTCCCCATCGAAGTGTTTGATTTCTAAGTCGTTGATCTATCTTTTCTTCTATTTTGTGAGCTGGTTTCATAACATTTGGTATCACAACTTTGGATTCTAGGGTTTCGTTGCTCCAAACAAGGCATATTGGAATTGTCGCTATAATTTTTTTCTACAAAGGTTCAGACGTTGAAAAAAAAACCCATTTGAGTCGAAATCCTGGGGAACATCATGGAAAAATTTCAGATCATGGTTCACTATATTTTCAGAGATATGATCTGCAGAAGTTAGGGTTTTTCCAGGATCCATAATTTCATCTCAAACAAGTGGCCGAAGGAAAATCATCATAACTTTTGTTTCAAACATTAGATTGAAATTATGTAAGAAGTGACAGAAAGTGCATGAACTGCAGTTTCTTGTGTATCAATTTTAGAGCGGAAGCATGAAACAATGCAAGTGGAACGTCGTACAAGTTTTCTCTGCTGAACCAACCCATCATTAGGTCATTGTGGAATATTGGGCGTAAATTTATCTTGAAGAATCCAAATTGGGTCTGAACTATGGTATTGGAAATAAGACTTACAGGGCTGCTACAAGACCAAAGATCAAATCGCGGGGATACGAAATTACAGAGATACATCAATTTCAATATAGAGCTCCTCCAAAGTAAGAAAAAAGTGTGTATTTGTTTTTTTAAAATTACATAAGTCTTGTTTGAAAAATCAGTTTGAATTGATTCCAAGGGAATATTGAAGCATAAATATCAATATTGGGTTCTAAAATGCCCCCCAAAAATAATTCCACACCCATTAAGCCATCAGAAGGTTCTACTATGACTCATGAAGAGGAAGAAGTGTAACATGGTATATCAAAATTACGAGACCATGTGCAACAAATTTCACTCTCACAAAGAGTAACAAAAAATGCAATGGAAGCTAAGATGGATGGTTTGAAGAAATACATGGATGGATTGAAGAAAGGCGTGGAAGCTAATATGGATGGTTTGAATAATGGAATAGAAGCTAAGATCGATGGTATAGAAAAAACTGAAAGAAGACATGGAAAGTTTGAAGGAAGGTTTGACCAAGTTGCTACAAGAAATGATTCCTAATGACGAAAAGGTAGTAGAGGGAACTCATGACGAGAACAAAATAAACATTAATCATGATTTCATAAACTATAACATTGAATTGAAGACCCACCATATTCCAAAGATCGATATGAGGAAGTTTGATGGCAAGGATCCCGTAACATGGATACTACAGATGGAGAAATATTTTGATCTCCATAATGTGCAAAACACACAAAAAGTACGTATGACAACTTTATATTTAGAACAAAATACAATTACATGGTATCGATGGCTTTGATATTGTAAACAAATTGTCACTTGGTCAATTTTTACGGAGGAAATGATAGCACATTATGAGGATACAAAGAGAAACACCTTCTTTAGCTAATTGATAAATCTCAAACAAAAGGGTTCAATGGTGGAGCACATTGAGGACTTTCAAAAAGTGAATATAAGGGTAAAGGATATTCCAGAGGAGCACAAGGCTGATGTCTTCATAGGGAATTTAAAGGATAACATCCAACATGAGGTTCGCCTTTGGGAACCTGATTCATTGGAGAAGGCATTCAGGTTGGCAAGAAGAATTGAAGGCAAAAGTATGACGACAAGGAAGCCTACCACTCACATCTATAAAGATGGAAGTGTTGATACTCCTAGACTTCCATAACCTACAAGCCTTGAAAACACAACAACTGGAAGAAAAAATAGCAAACAAGATTTGTTATAGTTGTGATAGCAAATACACTAAAGGTCATAAGTGTGTTGAGAAGAAATTATTTTACATACATTGTGAAGAGGATGAAGAAAAGGAACAAGAAACTTAAAAATAAGAGGATATACACCAGGAACCAACCTTAGAGGAAGAAGAAATGAATCCGACCATATCTTGTAATTCATTGGCAGGAATTACCACTCCTCAAACTCTCAAGATAGAAGGACACATCAAAAATAAAAATGTAATAGTACTGATTGATTTAAGTAGTACCCATAATTTTATTCATTGTAAAGTAGCCAAGGAATTGAATTTCTTCCTATACCCTGTTGGGGTTCCTAAATTTTGGCCAGATTGGAAAAACCAAAAAATAAGACAACATCAAACCGCTTTGGGATTCAAGGATCTAGCCCTCCTGAATCCAGAGAGGGATCTCTCTATGAATGAGTTTAAAGATGTGATCTTTAAAACCTGAAATGTGATATTAGGCTAGTTATGAAGAGCATGGGTTTTGTTTGTTTTTGGTTGGGAAAAGACATGATGAAGGTGAAGGTAGTTCAACATAAAGGATGAAGATGTCTACAAGTGAAGGAATGATTCGGCTGACAGAAAAGGCAAAAACAGTTTTAACCCATTGGGCTATGGAGTCATAGGAGGATTTTAATTGGATAGTAGGGTTCAAGGAGGATCTATGGGGCAAGTCACTTATGTCAAAATGATCTCTTAAGTTGATTTTATGGAATGGGACAGATAGGAAATGGAGAACAAAACAAATGAAGAACAATGAACAGCCTAAGATCAAATAAGTGCTTTCAAACTATTTTGCTTCGGCATGTACTTAAGGAAAAACATAAAAGTATTCTGAGATCAGGTAAGTGCTTTTAAAATAGCCTGCATTGAAGTACTTTAGTTAGAAAAATTTTTAAAAACAGTTGGAATAGCTTAAGATCAGGTGAGTGCTTTCAAACTACCTTGCTTTCAACATATTCTATAAGAAAAACACAGACAACAATCCCAAAGAGAAATTTAGATTAGCCAAGTGCTTTGAAACCAACCTGCTTCAATATACTCTAAAGGAAACACGGATAATAATCACAAAGAGCAATTTAGATCAGGCAAGTGCTTTGAAACCAACCTACTTCAATATACTCTTTAAAGAGAACTTTCGAATAAAGAAAACATGGAAATAAATCTTTCAGTAAGAGCAGGGTACTATTGAGAGTAAATCCTAGCTCTACATTTGTTGTTCTTTATCAGAGAAAGTGGACAGAGTGAAAAAATTAAAAAGAATAACAATTGACAGTGAGGAACACATCACCATTGACATAAATCAGGATCCCATAAATCAGCAGCTTGTATTTGATGTTCAAACCAGTTACAATCGGCAGGCTCGGTGGGTCTCTACAACTTCAAACTTCTCATATCAGTTTATGTATCTTCAAATTGCAAACAGGGCATCAGTAGCTTCAGAAAACTTATTACATGCATTCAGATGTCTAGAGACCAACAATTTCTCATCTTCTACAGAAGTATTTATAGAAGAATGAGGAGGTGGGATCTGATAAAAGATCTCCTGGGTCAATTAATACAGATTGATGACTTCTCGGCCTTTGAGGGGCTTGATGAAGAAATTTACAGATGTTTATCTGCATTAATTGATTTAAACTTAGGATTACACTCAGTGGGAGCTTTTGTTGACTTTTGAGGCTTTGTGTCATGTTGAAGTAACTCTGTTTCTACTCCCCGAGGCTTAATGATCAAAAATATTCGCTTCTGGGCTGTTCTTAATCTTTAAAAATAGTTTTGCCGACAATTAGAGATAAGATCTTTGATTTGTATTAATTGTTCAGCTGTCTTGAAGCAAACACCTCTTGTTCAGGTAATGACTAAGCCTTCTTTGATTTCTGTGATGCTGCAGGTGCCTTTAGAAGCTGGAGAGGGTTCGATTGGCCTCTGCTTGTGGTGGTGGAGGCTTTCTCGGATCGACAGATGTCTTCATCTATTCCTAAAACACCTTTAAGTTACTTGAGATCTGTGTTTTAGGTCAGATCAGGCTTATCCTATGTCTTCCTGTCTTTATGATGTCTTTATCCGTGGATTTAGGCTTTTAATTTGCTGAATGTGTGCCTTAATCCTTCAAATTGTGCTAGGAAATCTTCAAACATGATTTTCTACTTTGGCTTAGATCTTTTAACACTGATACTCTTTGCTTCTTTTATGTATTGTTGTGTCTTGTTGATGTGCAGGGTCTATGATCAGATGCAATGCTCTGCGAAACATCAAGCCAGTAATCTGAGTTTCAGCGAATGGTTCCTTTGAGAATCAAAGGCGCGGGACCGCTATTCTAAATTTCTTGGCTTTTCTTTTAATATAATGGAAAACCATTAATCACTTGCAAAACACGAAACCAATTAAGAAATCCTGCGTTTTGGGTTAAACTGCTTCAAACACTGTAACCGATGAAATAGGTAACCTAACCTCAAAACGGGAACTCTAGCCCAAAAAGACTCAAAAAACATGAAAAAACACCCCCAAAACAAAAAAAGTGTATTCCAGAACGCACTTGGTTTTTTTTGAAGGTCAAATTTCAACATTTTATAAAATTATGCTTTAAAAAAACCTAAAATTTAAGAAAAAAAAAAAAAATGAAAAAAATAAAATTTAAAGATTAAAATTTCAAAAAAAAAAAAAAAAAAAAAAGAAGAAGAAGAAGAAGAAGAAGAAAGAAAGAAATTATAAAAAATAAAATAAATAAATTAAATTTAAAAAAGAAAAAGAAAAATGTTTATTAAATTAAAAAAAATAAATAAATTTTAAAATAAAAAATTAAATTTAAAGAAATATATTAAATTTAAAAAAAAAAAGAAAAAAAAAGAAAAAAGAAAAAAGAAAAATTTACATTATTCAAATTAAAAGTAAAAAAATGAAAAATTAATTAAAAATAAAAAATGAAAAATAAAATACAATAAAAATATTAAAAAACAAATAAATATTAAATTTAAAAAAAATATATATTAAAAAACAAATAAATTTTAAAAAATAAATTAAATTTAAATTATAAAAAATAATATATATATATATATATATATATATATATATATATATATATATATATATATATATATATAAACTTAAATTAAAAATATATATATTAGATTTTATTAAATTTTAAAAAAAATGTTAATATTAAAATAACCAATATATATATATATATATATATATATATATATATATATATATATATATATATATATAATTTTTAATAAATAAATGAATAAACAAATAAATTTTGGAAAAAATAAACTTTAAATATAAAGAAAAAAAAACATTAATGGTGCAAAGAAAACTTTAAAAATCAATTAAAAACGAAAAATTGAAAAAAATATATTAAAAAAAAATATATTAAATAAAAACAAATTAATTTGAAAAATATTAAGTTTAATTAAAAAAAAAAATCCGATTTTAAATACAAAATTTTAATTGAAATAAAAAAAAACATAAAAATTTTATGTAATTAAAAAAATAATTAAAAAAAAAATATTAAATTCAAATAAATTAAAAAAAATACAAAATTTATTAAATTTTAAAAAATTAAATGAAAAAACTAAACATAAAATTTAATAATAATAATAAAAAAATATGAAAAAAAAAGCAATTAAATTAAAAAAAAATACAAAATTTAATAAAAATTATTAACAAAATTTAGAAAAAAAAAATGAATAAAAAGAAAAGAAAAGAAAGAAAAACAAAAAAAATTAAAACAAATTAAATTTCAAATATAAAAATTAAATTAAAAAAATATAATTTAAAATTTTTTGAATTAAAAAAAATATATATTAAAAATAAAAAAAATAAAAAAAAAAGAATTTTTTGATTGTGGTGGCGCCACCAACTCCCGCCTCTTGCCTGTGTGGCGGCGAGGGCTCCGGGAATCGACTCCCCGCGGCGGGAGGCCCGGGAAGGCGATTCCCAGAATCGCCCTTCTGCTGCAGGAGGCCGATCAGCGACGCCACCACGATGACACAATTTTTTTTTTTTTTTTTTTTTTTTTTTAATTAATTAATTTATTTATTTTAAAATTTTTTTAAATCATAACATATTTTTATTTTATTTTGTTTTTAATTTTTGATATATTTTGTTTTTAATTTGAATTTTTTTTTTCTTTTTTTTTTTTTTAATTTTTTAATATATATATATATATTTTAATTTAATTTTTAAATTTTTTTTTTTTTTTTAAATTTCAAAAAATTAAAAATTATTATTTTTTAGTTCAATTTTTTTTAATTTTAAATTTAATTTGTTTTATTTTTTTTTTTAAATTTTGTTTTTAGATTTAATATCTTAGATTAATTATTTTTTAAAATTTAAAATTTATTTATTAAATTTATTAAATTTTAATTTAATTTAATTTTTTTAAAAAAATCTTTTAGTTTATTTAGTTTTTCATTTTTAAAATTTATAAATTGTTTCATTTAAAAAAAAACAGTAAATTTATGGATATTTGTTTTTTAATTATTTGCACGTGGTTTTTTTCATTTTTTTTGTTTTTTAATGATAGTTTTTTGTTTATTTTAATTTTCTTTTTCAATTTTAAATTTTCTTTTTTTTTTAAATTTTCAAATTTGTATTTTTTTTTCTTATTATTATTATTTTTTAATTAAATTTTTTTTTTTTGTATTTTATTTTTTTAATCTAAATTTTAATTTTGTAATTTTAATTATTTTTAAATTTTTTATTTTTTTTTCTTTAATTATATGGTTTTTTTTAATAACTTAGAAAAAAATGTTTTTGATGTTTTTTATTTTTTTGGTTAATTTTTGTTTTTTTTCTTTAAATTATGTGTTTTTTTTTTCAAATTTTTTCATTTCTTTTGATATAATTTTCGAATATTTTTGTTTATTTATTTATTTATTTTTGTTTAAATTTTTTTATTTTTACAAGTTAATTTTGTTTTTTTGACCATTTTTATTGGTTTTTTTATTGTTTATATATATATATATTTTTATCTAAGTTTTGTGTTTTATTACCAGCATGAAAATCACCACTCTAAAAAAAAAGGTTGATGCTGCATCAATACGTTTCAAAATTAGTATGAAAATCACCGCTCTAAAAAAAAAAAGGTTGATGCTGCATCAATACGTTTCAAAATTAGCATGAAAATCACTAACATTTTAAAACAAATATTCATACTTCATAAATAAAAATATTAGAGTGTCAAAAATGTGCACAAAAAAAAGGGGTGATTTTGCATCACCACTTTTCAAAATCGGGTGATTTTTATGCTACCAAAAAAAAGTAGGTAACAGTGCGGTTACCTATTTCATCGGTAACATTGTTTTCAGAGGGCGTGGGAAAAGAGAAGGGCCGTCGGATGGCATCATCCAATGGTTGGGATTCATTAGAAATGGTCAAAGGAGAGCGGAGAAAGAGAATAAATCAGATCCGTCGATCGCGCGAAGATCGACGGTGGGGATTAGTAAAAAAACATAAAGTGGAAAGGTGAAAGGCGATGAAACCATGCGGGAAAGCTCTGGGCCGTCCTATCTGGACACGTGGATGGTCCAAATCCAATCGGAGGACGCAATCAGCGGGGGAAAGAAGGAGGGTGTAATGAAAATCGCCGATGCGATTGCGCGATCGGGGAGGGTGATGCGATTAGATGAAAACCATCGATATGCAGATCAGATCGACGGTGGGAAATGCGTCGGGAGAGCGCAATCGGCGGGGTAATGAACTTGGAGTGCAACGGAGCGATTGAGCGCTGGCCATTGATCTGAGGATCAGATCAATGGTGGGGAGTGAATTGGAGGGATGGCCCATCGGGGGTGGACAAACTAATGCATCAAATGAAAATTGCGATGCGATGTAGAGCGGGTCGTTCGATCGGCTCCAGATCGACGACAGATATCGCTTTAACTGTGCTCCGGCGGAAACCTTTTGAAACATATGAAAAAACCCAAATTTTCAATATAAAACAAAGTTTTGCTGTCGGGCAGATTAATATATATATGGAATGGTCATGGCGCCTGATTGCGGAGCCTTTGATTATATGAAATGATAATAGGCCCAGGGCTTTATACGATAAAGGGCCAATTGCATCAGAACTGTTGGGCCCGGTCTTTCAATCTAACCATTTGAAACTTGTGATGCGATTAGCACCTCGGGACTCCTAACACTTGGTCCTGGGTGAAATTTTTATGGAGCAGAAAGCGGACGGGGCGGGGGTTTAGCAAAAGGGAAGGCTAATCCCATCGGAGAAATGATGCGGGTCTATTTCAATCAACCCATTTTTACATTAAAAAACATAACTCCGGCGTTTTAGGGAAAAACTTTGGGTAAGAGGGTTTTATGTATTTGCAAAGGAAAAAATGGATCGGGAATGGATTATTCATTAGTTTGAGCGCCCAATTGCGGGCCTCTGGTTTTTTGAAGCGGCAAAAGGACCAGCGCTCATATATAACATAGCTAATCACATCAGAGGCTTTTATGAAAGCCAAAGACTTGTGCTCACTGATTACTTCCGATGCGATAAGTGCCCGATGGGCATAGCGCCTGGTTCTAGGGTGCGGGCATATGGAGGGGAAGTGGTTCAGGTTTAGCCCGACGGGGCTTAAGTCTGTAATACAACAAAGGCATTTTTTATGGATTTTCCATGGATTTTAAAAGGATTTGAGGTTTCGGCAGAGTTTAGAAAAGAGTTTTAAACTCTGCAAAGGAGATTTTATGAAGGGGAGATGAGGAAAATGGAAAACAGAGGAAAATGATGGGAAAAAAGAGAGTAAAAATGAAGGTTAGTTTCTGAGTGAAGGAAGGGGATAAAAGGGGATTTTGCAGCAGTCTTTCTCATGGAATTTTTAGCAGAATTTCTGAGTTCTGAAGGGAAACGTCAGTGAAGATTTTTAGACAAAGGCATGAGATCTTCCAGAGGCTTCAAGAGATAACATTTTAGCAATGAAACTATTTCTTGAAGGCTAAACAATGTTTTGGCCACCTTTTGATAGAACAAATTCAATAGGTGGCCAACAGTGGCTCCACTTGGGGATGGTGCCTTTTTGAAGGCATCAAGGACTTCAGACCTGCATTTCTTTTGGAGGCTGATTAGTGCCATCATCCATTGGGCTACCTTCTTTGCTTAGATGATCTTCTTTTTTCTGAAAACACATTAGCAGCCATGAAAAACAATGGGTCTTTATCAACAAGCTTTCTACCTACCCAATCCTACTGATCTAACATTTTTTCTTCATTAGAGTGCACTTGGATTAACAAACTCTTTTACAACATTTTATTCTCTTGAAAACAGGAAATCTAATCTATTTCTACTCCTTATTTCTCCATGAAATCAGATTAAACAGTTGAGTTCATATGTTTCTCTACCTAATCTACTAATCTGTTAGGATTAAACAGTCTAACAGATTTTATTCTCTAAATTCTACAACAGAAATTTAAAAACAGTCAAGTCAAGATTAAGCTGTTTGACTTGCTGTGATCTATGGCATAAAAACAAGCTGCACATAGACATTTATTTTGCAGAAAATTAAATAAAAAATGGAAGGCTTAAGATCTGAAAGTTCAAGAACTTCCTTCACCTTTCACAGCTCCGTTTTGACTCTTGTTTGAGCTGTTTCTTCCTTGTTCTCTGTTTTAGATTTTGAGCTAATTAGAATTAGATTTACATCTTTTTGACTCAGATTTTGAAACAGATTTGAGTCATTCTCTTTGGAAACTTAGGTTCAGGTTTTGAGCATGTTTGAACCTTTAATTTCTATCCTAATCTATCTACTGATAAGCCAAGTTTAAACAGTTTGGCAAATCGAATTCACTATCCTATCAGCAGTAAATTGAAAACTAATTAGTCAAGATTAGGCTGTTTGACTAACTAGAAGTGTGTTTTTCAGGAGTGGCATTTGAGCTTGCACACTTTCAGATTTGTTTCTTTTTTTTGGTACGGGGCTGTACCTTTATTGTTTTTTACAATCTGCCCTCTTTTATTTTTCTATTGTTTTTTTATATTTTTCTTTTGTGAAACTGAACAAAGCAATGGTATTTACAATGGAAATGAAAGCTTTAAAATCGAACTCAGCAGTAGTAATGCTTGAGCACCCCGCCATTGACAGGTTCCCCAAACAGATTTGTGCCATCTAAATCTTGCAGAAAAAAGGCATTTGGACCAATGGTGGACTGGATAATGTAAGGACCTTGCCACAAACTGTCAAATTTGCCATGTTTACCCTTATCTTCTCTTCTGGAGTCCCACTTGAGTACCTTGTCTCCAATGTTGAAGTCACAAGCCTTTGTTCTTTTGTCAAACAACTTCTTTATGTTCTCTTGCACCTTCTGAGCTCTGTTGTAGACCTCTTCCCTTGTCTGCTGGATATGTATTGTCTGATTAATCCTCCTTATCATGCTGTCCTCTTCTGACTATATTTCTTGGACTAATTTTTATCACTGGTACACCTAGGCTGGCAGGAAACACTGCATCTGTTCCATAAAAAAGCTGGTAAGGGGACATTCCAATGGACTTCTTTGTGGTCAATTTGTCTGCCCACAAAGCATGCACCAACTTGTTATGCCATGATTTTTTATTTTCCTCAAGCAGCTTCTTGATGATGGTCACCAAAATTTTATTTGATGATTCTGCTAGCCCATTACCTTGAGGGTAATAAGCAGTAGAATGATCGAGTGTAATCTGATAATTGTGACAAAAATCAATCATCTTTTTGGAACCAAAATCAGCGGCATTATCAGTAATAATCTTCCTAGGGCAGCCGAATCTAGACAGGATATGGTCTTCAGGAAATTTTATAATGACAAAATCTGTGGCATTCCTAGAAGGGATGGCCTCTATCCACTTTGTAAAGTAGTCAGTGGCGGTGAGAATCCATTTGTGTTGGGCAGATGAAGCAGGATGGATTTCTCCTATGAAATCTAGGCCCCACTGTTGAAAAGGAGCTTCAACAGTGATAGGTTGTAATGGTAAAGGAAGGAGTTTTCTCTTGCTCTAAAAAATTTGGCATTTGTGACAGGAAACTATCATTTTATGGACATCTTGGAAGAGGGTGGGCCAGTAATAGCCAGCTCTAAGGATTTTATTGGCTGTGGTTTTCCAGTAGAGATTACCTCCACACTCTCCTTCATGGAATTCATGCTTGATCCTTTCTGCATCAACTTTAGGCAAACATTTAAGCAATAAACCATTAGCATTTTTCCAATATAAACATTCATTTAAAATGCAATAATTCATAGCTTTCAACTTTAAAAACCTTGCCTTTTTTTTTGATAAATCAGGAGGAGCATTAAGATTTGTAAGTACATACAAAATGTCAGCATACCAAGGTGAGTTTTGGAACTGCTCTTCCACAGTGGGAGCAGGTAATTCTTCCTGTTCATCCAAGGCATCTACCATGTTAATGTCAAGGGCTTGTAGATTAGATTCAGCCATTAATTGAGCCAAGCCCTGACCTTTAATGAGTTTGGTGGGTTTGATTTCCAAATCATACTCTAATATTACAACAATCCATTTGCCCCTCTTTCCATCTGGGTCTTGTGACAAGATGTGTTTTACCACTATGTTAGGCACATAAGCAATGATGTGGGAATGTAGAATATACACCCTAAAGTCTTTTAAGGCCATTACCAAAGCATGGGCATGTTTTTCCATTATGTTATATTTCAAGGGTGCATCCCTTAAAGCCTTGCTGAAAAAAGCAATAGGCTGTTCCTGTCCCTCTAGGTTTTTCTGCAACAGGACTGCAGCCATGGTATGCTCTGAGGCAAAGGAGAAAATAAGGAAATCTTTTAAAAAGTCAGGGCTGATTAGGACTGGTGCCTGGGTGAGTGCATTTTTTACCAATTCAAAGGACCTTTTGGCTTCTACAGTCCAATTCACTCCTACTTCTTTTTTGAGAATATTAGTCATGTTTCTAAGGAGCTCTGCTAAGTTGGGAATAAACCTCCTTAAGAAGTTAATTTTTCCAATAAAGGACTGTAATTCTTTTATGTTCCTTGGTTGGCTAATCTGTAGTATTCACTCAACTCTTTTTGGATCTATTTTAATCCCCTTTTCTGATATAATATGGCCAAGGAGTTTACCCTCTTGCAGGCCGAACACTGTCTTTTTGGGATTTAAAGATAGTCCAAACCTTCTGCACTTTTCCAGGACCTTTCTTAGATGTTTAAGGTGCTCCTCATCAGATTTGGAATAAACTGTTATGTCACCAAGGTAAATTACAATGAATTTCCCTATCTCCTCTGAAAATGCAATGTCCATGGCCCTTTGAAAAGTGGCCCCAACATTCATTAATCCAAAAGGCATTTTCACATACATGAAAGTGCCCCAAGGAGTGGTGAAAGCTGTCTTGAGTTGGTCTTCTGGGAGTACTAAAACTTGGTTATACCCTGAAAAACCATCTAACAAATCCTCTTTGAACCAACTACCCTTTGTAGGATGTGTTCCATTTTGGGTAAAGGGTAATTGTCCTTTAGGGAGGCTCTGTTGAGGTTTCTGAAATCAATGCACAGTCCGATTTCTCCTGTCTTTTTCCTTACAGCTACAAGGTTAGAAACCCAATCTGAAAACCTTACAGGCACAATGATTCCTACCTCATACATTTTCTTGATTTCCTTTTCCACTAGGGGCAGTTGTATTGGATTAATTCGACGCAGTTTTTGCCTAAAGGGTTTTTGGTTTTCTTTCAATGGGATCTTGTGCTCGATGATTTCTGTATCGTAGGCTTTTAAGTCTTCATAGCTCCAGGAAAACACATCAACAAACTCTTTAAACAAGTCAATGTATTTCTTTTTCATGTTTACTGGCAAGGACCTAGCTATTTTAATCATTTTAGGCTTATCCTCGGTGCCTACGTTGCATTCCTCGACATTAGACTCCATGTATTCTACAGTGGGTTTCTTTTCTACGTCATTAAAATAAAAAAGGTATTCTAATGGTGCTAGCCCCCTAGGTATGTTCTTGTCTTTTGACGGCAATACCTTAATGTCTTCGTTTTCTGTGTCCTCATACTCTTCAGTATGAGTTCCAAGTTTTTTAGTTAACATGTTGATTTTTACGGCACTAGATGGTTTTTCTTCTTCAGGGGGCTCTTCGTTTAGGAAATTTTCATCGGATTTAGAATCTGAATCAGATAATTCAAACTCGTTTCTACTAAGTAGGAAATCCTCTATCTTCTTGTCGCCCTCAAAGACCTGCCAATATTTCTCATTATCTGGCACTGCAGGTCTATATTTTGCATGAATGATGATCTGTTTATCACTAGGTGATTCCTGGCATGAACTAACAGCGCAGGCCAATCCGTTTGCAATTATGTTTTGACTCCTTGGGACAAACACGAGTTCATATTTTGCAAACGTTTTCAGGAAATCCATGGCATTATTTCTGTATACCCTTAGTCTAGGTTGCTTAACAACATATTCTCCATTCAGCAGTTTGATGGCTAATTCTGAGTCTCCCTGAACAATTATCTTCTTGGCTCCTAGTTCTTTCAATAGACGCAATCCTAGGATGAGAGCCTCATACTCTGCAATGTTGTTAGTGCATTTGAAATCTAGCCTGAAAGCATGGCTCTCAGAGTAATTTTTTTTAGTGTCGACCAACCATACCCCAGCTCCCGCACTCTTTTTAGTGCAAGAACCGTCAAATTTCATGCACCATAAGGGATTTTTTGTAGGGTTAACATCGTTTTCATCCCTATTTCCTTGTTCATCATTATGTTCTGTTCTGAGATCCACAACATGTCGTGATGGGTCTCGTTCCTCAGGATTTTCATAGAGTTCAGCGTGACGGGTAGTCTGTTGTTTACCATCTTGGCTTTGTTCACTCTGGTTTGTTGTTTCAACGCATTGTTCAAAGGTTTCTCTCCCATTTTCTTCCATATCTATAACTACCATTATTTCTAGATTTGGGGCCTCTAATTGGTTGTCTGAGTCGCTATCTTCTAGCTCTAGCTTATTTGTGGATTCATTATTGTAAAGGATAAAAGAATCCAGGTCAGTATGGACAGAGTAAATGGGAGAATTTTCAGGCTTTTTTGGGCTACTGACCATGAATTTCATGTGTGCCTCTCTGTATAGTCTTATAAGCTGGCTAAAGACAGGGATAGTGGCATATGTTGTGTAACCAACTCCAAAAATAGAAGAAAAGAGATATCAACGCCTTATAAATAAGCCACTTCGAGGGGGCAACCTCCAATACATTACATAAATGAACAATTCTTTGATGATACAATTTACAAAACCTCCTTTCTATATATAGGAGTCCATGTGGCCATAATGTAATCCTAGTGGGCCTGAAATGTAATCCTAATCGACCTAAATAATAATTTAAGGGCACAATAATAACAAAATGGGGGTTACAAAGTCACGATAATAAAAATAGGGGTTACACAAACAACAATAAGGGACCATACTAGAAATATAGGGACCTAACATGCCCCTCTCCTTCAAAAAGTGTTGTCCTCAATGCTTGAGTAGTTGGGTGCTTCTGTATAAAATTCTTATCCTCCCATGTAGAATATTCAATGGGTAGTTTCTTCCACTTGATGAGATACTCTAAAATTGATCGATTCCATAGCTATCAAGTTCTTGTTTCTGTGACCGCTTCAGTTTCCAATATGATTTTTCCTTCCTCATCAAGTTCTGGCAATATTGTTTGAACTGGAAGATTTTCACCTATAACCTTCTTTAAGCATGAAACATGGAAAACTGGATGTACTCGCGAAGAAGCAGGAAGCTCCATTTTGTATGCCATAGTACCAATCTTTTGCAACACCTTGTAAGGACCATAGTACTTTGGCGATAATTTATTATCCTTCTTAGCTTGCTTGAGGGACATTTGTTTGTATGGTTGTAGCCGTAAAAATACCCAATCTCCTACATCAAAACTTCTCTCGCTGCGATGTTGATCTGCATGTTGTTTCATTTGATTTTGTGCCAAATTCAGGTTATCCTTTAAGAGTTGGAGAACTTCTTGCTGATGCTCGATGTGATCTTCCACTGCTTGAACCTTCGAATTTTCCCTTAAAGATGATGTGATGGATGGTGGATGATATCCATAAAGTGCCATAAATTGGGTCATTTTTGCTGCAGTATGGAAGGAAGTGTTATACCACCATTCAGCGAGAGGTAACCACTTGACCCATTGTGTTTGTTTATCAGATACAAAACAACGAAGATATCCTTCCAAACATTTATTTACTATCTCGGTTTGACCATTAGATTGAGGATGATAAGATGAGCTATGAGCTAATTGAGTACCCAAACAAGAAAATAACTTTGTCCAAAAATTTCCAGTAAAAATGGGATCTCTGTCGCTCACAATAACCTTTGGGTTTCCATGTATCTTTTGAATTGTTTCCATAAATGTAGTAGCAACTGTACTAGCTTTAAATGGATGAGATAATGCACAAAAGTGTGCATACTTGGTAAGTCTATCAACTACCACCATGATGACACTCTTTCCTTCGGACTTAGGTAAACCTGTGATAAAATCCATTGAAATCTCCTCCCAACGTTGACTTGGAATGGATAAAGGTTGTAGGAGACCTGGGGTCTTAATTGTCTCAACTTTATTCTGCTGGAAAACCAAGCATTCCGCCACAAAATTTTGAATATCAGATTTAAGGCCATCCCAAAAAAATTCTTTCTTCACCCTGTGGTAAGTTTTTAAAAATCCTGAGTGTCCTCCTAAAGGAGAAGTGTGCAATTCCAGAAGAATATTTTGTTTTAGTTGGGAATTCTTACAAAGATATAAGCGATATTTGTACCATAAGGAATCATTTTCCAACTAAATGTATCAGATGTACTAGGATCTTGCTGCAACTTTTGAATGAGTGTCCATACATCTTTGTCCTTCTTCCATTCATCTCTTTCTTTGGTTATCCAATACGGTTGGATAATAGAAATGGCACAAAGCAATGCTTCCACCTCTTCATTCTTTCTTGAGAGTGCATCTGCAACAACATTAAGCTTTCCTTTTTTGTAGATTATTTCAAAGTCATAACCCAACATCTTTGTGACCCATTTTTGCTGCTCTTCTGAAGATAGTCTTTGTTCCAAAAGTGTTTAAGACTATCATGATCAGTTTTTACCTTGAAGTTTCTTCCCATTAGGTAAGTTCGCCATTTCTTTAGTGCATGCAGTATTGCTAACATTTCCTTCTCATAAATAGGTTTCTGTAAATACTTTCCTTTGATTGGACGACTTTCAAAAGCAATGGGTCTTCCTTCCTGCATTAAAATGGCACCAATTCCATTTCCTGAGGCATCACATTCCACAATAAAGGTTTTTGTGAAGTCTGGCGTAGCTAAGACCGGTGCTAGGCACATTGCCTGTTTAAGATGTTCAAAGGCCTTAGTTGCTTCAGGAGTCCATGAAAATGCATCTTTCTTCAATAATGTTGTTAGAGGTGCTGCTATTCTCCCATAATTCTTAACAAACTTGCGATAATACCTGTTAACTCGAGAAATCCTCACAACTGCTTTATTGTTGTGGGACTTTCCATTCCTTAATGGCTTTAATTTTGTTAGGGTCTACCTTAACACCCTCGTGAGATACAATATGACCGAGATATTCCACCTCTTGTACTCCAAAGAAACATTTGGATGTTTTTGCATATAATTGTTTCTCCTGCAATAGTTTGAGCACCCTGTCAACATGTTCAACATGATCCTTCCAAGACTTGTTGTAGATTAGTATATCATCAAAATACTAGCACAAATTTTCTAAGGAAGGGTTTGAAAATGGAATTCATCAACCCTTGAAATGTAGAAGGTGCATTGGTAAGGCCAAAAGGCATGACCAAAAATTCATAATGACCCTCATGAGTTTGAAATGATGTTTTTGGAATATCTTCAGTCTTCATTCTAATTTGATGATATCCTGAACGAAGATCCAACTTGGTAAAATAAATTTCTCCATGTAATTCATCCAATAGTTCATCAATCACAGGAATGGGAAATTTGTCTTTAATGGTGAGCTTATTGAGCTCCCTATAATCTGGACACATTCGCCATGATCCATCCTTCTTGTGTACCAACACTACAGGAGCAGAGAAAGAACTTTGACTGGGTTGAATTATACCCGCCTCTAACATTTCTGCAATCATACGTTCAATTTCGCTCTTTTGGAAGTAAGGATATCTATAAGGCCTGATGTTTGGAGGAACACTACTTGGAATCAAATGAATAGCATGATCATGATCACGAATAGGTGGGAGTCCTTTGGGAGTTTCAAACACCTTGGAATGATTGTCCAAGACTTGTTGGAGATCTGCAGAAATAGATGATTTTGATGTTGGAACTTCTAGTGAGTATAATTGTGCAATTACGCCTCGTTGTTATTTCTTTAGAAGCTTTGTCATGACATTAGAGCTTATTATCCTTCCTGGCTTCCCTTCAATACCCCGTAATTCGACTTCCTTTCCTTCTGAAAAAAATTTCAAGAAAAGTTCTTGAAAATTAAAGCTACCGTCCCCAAAGATTGTAACCATTGTACTCCTAGTACAACATCAGCACCTCCCATAGGAATGGAAAGCATTGGACTAGTCAATACATATTCCCCCATGGTTAGCTTGATATTATGGCATTTTCCAGAGCAATTTATAATTCCTCCATTTGCAACCATCACTTGACATTCTGGTGTTGGGTATAGGAAACAATTTAATTCCTTAGCTACCTTACAATGAATAAAATTATGGGTGCTACCTGAATCAATCAACACTATTACCTTTTTCTTCTTGATATGTCCTTCTATCTTGAGAGTCTGAGGAGTGGTAATTCCTGCCAATGCATTACACGATATGGTCGGACTCATTTCTTCCTCTTCTAGGGCTGGTTCCTGGTGTATATCCGCTTCTTGTTCATTTTCTTCTTCCTCTTCACAATCTATGTAAAATAATTTCTTCTCAGCACACTTATGACCTTTAGTGTATTTGCTATCACAACTGTAGCAAAGCCCTTTTGCTCTCTTTTCTTCCAATTGTTGTGGTGTCAACCTTGTAGGTTGTGGAAATCTAGATGTAGCAACACTTCCTTCTTTATAGAATTGAGTGGTAGGCTTCCTTGTCGCCATTATTTTACATTCAACTTTTCTTGCCAACTTGAATGCCTTCTCCAATGAATCCGGTTCCAAAACACGAACTTCATGTTGGATGTTATCCTTTAAAGTGCCTATGAAGAGATTGATCCTGTGTTCCTCTGGAATATCAGTTACCCTTATATTCAATTTTTGGAAGTCCTCAATGTGCTGCCCCACTAAACCCTTTTGTTTGAGATTTATCAATTGGCTAAAGAATTTGTTTCTCTTTGTATCCTCATAATTTGCTATCATTTCCTCCGTAAAAATTGACCAAGTGACAATTTTTTTACGAGAGAAAAGCCATCAACACCATACAAATGTATTTTGTTCTAAATGTAAAGTTGCAATGCGTACCTTTTGTGTGTTTTGCACATTATGGAGATCAAAATATTTCTCCATCTGTTGAGAATGCAGCAAGATGATGGAGCTTAGCGAAATGAAGTCACCTTCACTAAGTGGGCCCGCAGGCAAATTCTGGCGCAAAGTCTATTTTTAGACTATGTCTATTTTTAGACATATGGAGCATGGTTCGGGGATTCCAGTTTGAGATTCTTGAAGTATGTGTCATGTTGGTAAAAATAGATGAGACTCTATTTTTAGGTCAAAGAGGTCGAAGTCTATTTTTAGACTGCCTCTCCTTAAAACAGGGAAGTCAAATATTATTTACCCTTAATAATATTTAGACTATAAACAGCAATTTACTCTCTTGGAGCACTTCAGTTCGAGCTACAGAAGTGGCTCATGCATCTGACAGAGGAATCATGTGGTTCCCAAGGGTTTGATGGCATCATTCATGGTTGACTTCAGTTGGACTTCAGTGGCAGAAGTTTGGAGGAGTTAATGAGACAGATAGTGGAGTTGTGTTCTGTTTATTTTAGTTGAACTGGTTGAGATTAGTTTAACTAGCTAATCAATTAGTTATGAGTGGAGTGAATTAAATATTATTTAATTAATTAATTAGTAACTCATTATTCAACTCAAGAACACATCAGTTCACTACAGTGCATGATCAGTTCAGTGGAGACCAGTGAAAGAGGTAGATGAAAGGGTGGAGTTAGCTATCAGTTGTGACTATACTGTTGCTATTTGCAACACACAGATAGGTGGATTAAGCCTATGAGGATTGCACAATTCAGGCTGGTGGTTTATCTATATAAAGAGGCCATCCCATAGCATTGAAACACGCAATAGAGGCAAGGCAATTGGCGGGGAGTTTTGAACCAGTAACTTGTTCAAAACTGAGCTAGATTGTGAGTAACTGTATGAGAAAGTACTAAGTACTTGTGAGGAGTATTGTACTGAGTTTGTTACTTGATTTCTCCATTATAATATACACAATAGCTGCGGGGTTTTCATCTATAAGCTTTCCCCATACATACTGTGTTAATGTGTATGATGATTTGATGTGTTATCGCTTGATTTTATTTCCGCATGTGTGATGATCTGAGTTGAGTTGAGTGGAAGAGATTATGTGTTGTGTATGAAGTTAAAATAGTATGTGACCAGGATAGTCTCAGTGGATAATTAATCATTATTCAGCAAATTTCTACATGGTATCAGAGCTATTGAAGCAGAGATTGATCATCACAATGATTACAAACTTATTTCGGTAGACAGAGTCTGCATGCGGGCCAGGTAGCCTCCGGATTCATCTTTCTTCGGAAAAGTGAGTCACAGTAACGCCCCTTGCGGTCGATCTCTGTCTTAGAAATAATTTTTTCTCACGATCTAGAGCGGTTGAGCTTTGAGGTGGAGTCGAAATTTTGCGGCGATTTTGTTTTCTTGGTGCGGTGTTGAAAATGTCTTTCAACTGAGTTTGCGACTCGAATATGCTCTTGAAGGCAATTCGAATTATGTTGCATGGAAGGATCGCATGGAAGGTATTAGAAGATAATGGTCGGAAGGATTTCGTAGATACGGATGTCCAAAAACGCGATCTCGCGTCGAAGTATGGCAAAAGAAGATGGCGAAGTGTCGAAGGATCTGTTGGAGGGCGTCGAGGATCATATTGTATCCGGCCCACCGCATGGAAAGGCTACTCCATATTTAATGTGGAAAGCTTTGACATATCTATTCCGAGTAAGAGTGACCAAAGGCGAAAGCAAGATAAGCTCGGGAACATCAAGATGGAGAAAGGCGACGATATCGCCAAATACCTCACGAAGTTCACTCGGTGCGAGAGATGGTACACGGGAAGTGTTGGGGTGGTTGTCGAAGACGAGGACATGAGTCGACACGGCTCTCCTTGGTCTTCAAAGGCTTGGCACTCATATCAAGATAGTGTCAATGGTCGGGGAGAAAGTGCCCGGGATGGGAGCGCCTTTGGGCGGATCTCATGCGGAGGAGATAAGGAGGACTACTCGAGATGGATCTTCATCGAAAGGGAGGGCGATGAAGAAAATTGCGCTTTGGTGGCCAAAGCAAAGAAGAGGAAGAATGAAAACCTCTCATTACGTTGCAAAGAGGGCAAGCCGAGGATATGGCGAAAGTGAAGTGTTTTCCCGCTGCCATGATCACGGACATTATGCTACCAATTGTCAAAAGAAGAAGAAGAACAAGCAAGCGGGAAGATGCGATGGAGAAGCTTTGGCTTCACGGAGTTCGAGCTTGACTTTTTCAGCGATTGCATGCTTGGTTTCAGTGTCTTTGGGATCGGTATGGTTTTTGGACATCGGTGCGTCATTTCATATGACGGGGGGTCGGGAGTTGTTCTCGGATGCGGGACAAATATTTGGGTGTGCACATCGAGATGGGCGATGGTAGATACGGTGCGGCGGTATCGATGCCATATCCTTTCGGAAAGTCACAGTAAACCCTTTGTATCTTGAAGGATGTCATGCATGTACCTGGATTGAAGAAGAACTGATTTACGTAGCGATGTTGGAGGATAAAGGGTATGATGTGGTCTTCGGCGAAGGAAAATCCTTCTGTATGGTAAGACTATGCGGAAGACCGGAAGATAGGGTTCGAACTCGGAACCTTTATTAGTTGCGAGGTAGATGACGAGCGCGGCTATGGCATGCAAGGCGGGAGAAGTGGTGGTAGGGATGATGAGGGCGAAGCTGGCACGGGAGATTGGGCCACCTTCACCATGGAGCTTTGAAGATTACGCGGCAGTTTCTGCGGACTTCCTAAGGGCACTCTTGCGCGGTCGGATCGGTGCAAGGGGTGTACTTTAGGGAAGTATGTGAAAGCCATCTTTCACGAGAAGGATAGTCGCGCCACGAAGATCCTTGAGAGAGTTCACACGGACGTGTGTGGTCCTTTCTCGATTCTTCGATAGCAAAGCACGAGTCATGTGATCTTTGTTGATGATTTCTCTCGAAAGTGCGGATCTTCTTCATGCGAGAAGAAGAAGCGATACATTCGCGAAGTTACCGACGAGTTTAAAGCCGAGGTCGAGAAGGAGTCGGGGAAGAAGGTGATTGCTCTAAGGAGTGATAACGGTGGTGAATTCATCTCGGTGAATTCAAGGAGTTTTGCGAGCGTAGAAGGGATTCGGAGAGAGCTCATCGCACCCCATAACCCACGGCGAACGGGGTGGGTGAGCGGAAGAACGGGGCTGATCGTGGATGCGCGAGGGCGATGTTGCATGATCGGGGGCCTACCCCTTCACTTGTGGGGGCGAGGCATACGTACAACGATGTATGTACGAGAACCGTTGTCCTCACAAGGTTCTTGGCATGAGTACATCGAGAGGAGCTTATTACGGCAAGAGGCTTTGATATTTCCCAATTTGCGGATTTTTGGTTCTCTGTCTACATGCATGTGACGAAGGATGCGAGAAGGAAAGGCCGGATCCAACTACGAGGTTGGAATATTTGTGGGGTACAACGTACACCTCACAACTACCGAGTGTATTTGTCGGACGATCGCAAGGCTGTTGTGCGACGGGATATAAAATTTCGGGAGGAGAAAGCCATGCGATGTTAGAAACGAGAGGGAGCTACACTTGCATGCGGATGAGGAGCGGTAGTTCCTAAGGAGGAGCTTCCGGATGTGGATCGGCCACAAGAGGAGGTTCGGAGGTGGAAGAAACCACCGAGGCATCGCCAACCATCGAGAGGGCGCATGCGCACTACGGGCGAAAGCGGCGGCTCGGGATGCGAGAGAAGGTTGTAGGACCACCTACGGCACGGCGCGGACGAGAGGCAGGTCACGGATCGGTACCTTTGGATACATGGCTCTTGTGAGTCAATGTGTTGTGTGAGCCATCCTCTTTTGAGGAAGGTTTGTGGAGGAACCCGCATGGGTTGATGCCATGATCGAAGAATATGATTCGATCATCGGGAACGATGGGAGATTGTCCCAAGACCGGTGGAAGAAATGAGTGGTGGGTTCGCGATGGATCTACAAGGTGAAGCGGGCGGTTTGATGGGAGTGTGGAGAAGTACAAGGCGAGATTTGTCGCCCGTGGCTTTTCACAGATCGAGGGGATCGATTATGAGGAGACTTTTGCACCTGTCGCAAGGTACTCTTCCATATGGATGATCCTTGCTCTCTCAGCGCAGATGGGGTGGCACATTCATCAGATGGATGTGAAGACTGCGTTCCTCAACGGAGTCATTGAGGAGGAGGTGTACATAGAGCAGCCTGAAGGTTTCGAGATCTTTAGTAGTGAGTCGCATGTGTGCCGACTCAAGAGAGCACTGTACGGGCTGAAGCAAGCACCTCGTGCTTGGTACACTCGGATAGACAGCTATTTCACCGGGCTTGGATTCTCCAAGAGTGAGGCGGATCCAAACCTGTACCAGATTGTGGTGGAGGGGAAGCTGTTGATCATCGTACTGTATGTAGATGATCTGATTTTGACTGGCGATGAGCAGTTGATACTTTCATGCAAGGAGGATCTTGCACGAGAGTTTGAGATGAAGGACTTGGGCATCCTTCATTATTTCTTGGGATTGGAGATTTGGAAGTGCAGCGGAGGACTATTTGTTTCTCAGGGAAAGTATGCCCGGGAGATTCTGGAGAGGTTCAACATGCAAGGCTGCAAGCCTGTTGACACTCCTCTTCCTGGTGGTTGGAGGAAGGAGGATGCTACTTCAGCGGAGGTAGTGGATGCCACTGTCTGTCGACAGTTGGTGGGGTCGCTTATGTATCTGGTCAATACACGACCGATATATGCTATGCAGTTAACCAGCTTTCGCAAGCTATGGTTAAGCCTACCAAGCTCTTTTGGAAGGCAGGCAAGCATGTATTGCGCTATATCAGAGGCACATCGGGATATGGTCTATGGTACGAGACGAGATGGAGCGAAGCTTTCGCTTCCTTGATCTGATTAGGCGAGGGAGTCAACGGGCCAGGAAGAGCACATACGGAGGAGTTTTCAGCTTGTGGGTCGACAGCAGTTTCCTGGTACAGCAGGAAGCAGAGATCCGTGGCACTCAGTTCAGCAGAGGCCGAGTACATGGCAGCAAGTTAGGCTGCATGCGAGGCTATTTGGATGAGGAAGATCCTCGCAGGTTTGTTCAGGTTGCATTTGGAGCCTACAGTGATCTACTGTGATAACCAGAGCTGCATTAAACTCTCGGCCAATCCGGTATTTCATGATAGGTCCAAACACATCGACATTAGGTACCATCATATCAGAGATTGTGTTCAGCGGAGAATCATGATGCTTTCATATGTTCCCACGGAGGATCAGGATGCCGACATCCTGACGAAAGCGCTCACCAGGAGCAAGTTCGAATTCCACAGAGGCAGGATAGGGGTTGCAGATAATCCATATCTTGCTGAGAGGGAGTGTTGAAAATGCGGCAAGATGATGGAGCTTAGTGAAATGAAGTCGCCTTCACTAAGTGGGCCCGCAGGCAAATTCTGGCGCAAAATCTATTTTTAGACTATGTCTATTTTTAGACATATGGAGCATGGTTCGGGGGTTCCAGTTTGAGATTCTTGAAGTATGTGTCATGTTGGTAAAAATAGATGAGACTCTATTTTTGAGGTCAAAGAGGTCGAAGTCTATTTTTAGACTGCCTCTCCTTAAAACAGGAAAGTCAAATATTATTTACCCTTAATAATATTTAGACTATAAACTTCAGTTTACTCTCTTGGAGCACTTCAGTTCGAGCTACAGAAGTGGCTCATGCATCTGACAGAGGAATCATGTGGTTCCCAAGGGTTTGATGGCATCATGCATGGTTGACTTTAGTTGGACTTCAGTGGCAGAAGTTTGGAGGAGTTAATGAGACAGATAGTGGAGTTGTGTTCTGTTTATTTTAGTTGAACTAGTTGAGATTAGTTTAACTAGCTAATCAATTAGTTATGAGTGGAGTGGATTAAATATTATTTAATTCATTAATTAGTAACTCATTATTCAACTCAAGAACACATCAGTTCACTACAGTGCATGATCAGTTCAGTGGAGACCAGTGAAAGAGGTAGATGAAAGGGTGGAGTTAGCTATCAGTTGTGACTATACTGTTGCTATTTGCAACACACGGATAGGTGGAGTAAGCCCATGAGGATTGCGCAGTTCAGGCTGGTGGTTTATCCATATAAATAGGCCATCCCATAGCATTGAAACACGCAATAGAGGCAAGGCAATTGACGGTGAGTTTTGAACCAGTAAACTGTTCAAAACTGAGCTAGATTGTGTGTAACTTTATGAGAAAGTACTGAGTACTTGTGAGGAGTATTGTACTGAGTTTGTTACATGATTTCTCCATTATAATATACACAATAGCTGTGGGGTTTTCAACTATAAGCTTTCCCCATACATACTGTGTTAATGTGTATGATGATTTGATGTGTTATCGCTTGATTTTATTTCCGCATGTGTGATGATCTGAGTTGATCTGAGTGGAAGAGATTATGTGTTGTGTATGAATTTCAAATAGTATGTGACCAGGATAGTCTCGGTGGATAATTAATCATTATTCAGCAAATTTCTACACCATCTGTAGTATCCATGTTACAGGATCCTTTCCATCAAACTTCCTCATATCCATTTTTGGAATATGGTGGTTCTTCCTTCCAACATTAGAGTTTATGAAATCACGATTAAAATTTATTTTGTTCTCATCATGAGGTTCTTCTACTATCTTTTCACCATTAGGAAACATTTCTTGTATCCACTTTTAGATCATTCTTCATGTTTTCCATGTTGTCTTTCATGTCATCCATCTTAGCTTCCATGCCAGCTTCCATGCCATCCATATTAGCTTCCACGCCTTTCTTCAAACCATCCATCTTCACTTCCACACCTTTCTTCAAAACTTCCATTTCATTTTTTGTTGCTCTTTACGAGAGTGAAATTTGTTGCAAATGCCCTTGTAATTGTGATAGATCATTTTGCAATTCTTCATCTTCATGAGTCATAGTAGAGCCTTCTGAAGGCTTAATGGGTGTTGAATTATTTTTATGGGGCATCTTTTAGAACTAAATATTGATATTTATTCTACAATATGCCCTTGGAATCAATTCAAATTGATTCTTCAAACAAGACTTATGCAATTCGGAAAAAAAAATACACACCTTTTTCTTTCTTTTGAGAAGCTCGATATTGAAATTGGATTATCTCTGTGATTGCAACACATAAATATTTGAATTTTGGTACCAACGTAGCCCTCTGAATTATCTTTTGAATGCCATAGGTATGACCTGATTTGGATTCTCCAAGACAAAGTTGTGTCCAATCTCCCACAATGATCTAATTATGGACTGGTTCAGTAGAGTGAACTTTTACCACTTGCCACGTGTCACTGTTTCATCCTTCGGCTTTGAAATTGATAGAAAAGAAACTACATTCCGTGTAATTATGACCACTTTTTACGGCACTCCAATCCGAAGCTCAAAGAGAGAGTTATGAAGATTTTCCCACGATCACCTCTTTGAGATGAAATTGAGGAGCGTGAAAACGTACTACCTTCCACAGATCATATCTCCAACAATATTGCGAACCAAGCTCTGAAATTTTTTGAAAATTTTCCTTAGAATTTCAGATTCGCACCCTAAAAATTTCAGCTTCTGAAAATTCTTAGAAACAAATTTATAGCGCAAATGCCACGATGACCTGTTTAGGAGCGTGAAAAAAGATCTAACTTCCATAGATCATATCTCCCAAAATATTGCGAACCAAGCTCTGAAATTTTTTGACGATGTTCCTCAAGATTTAGGCTTCGTACCCTAAAAATTGTAGCTTCTGAAAATTCGTAGAAAAAAAGTTATAGCGAAAATTCCACGATGACCTGTTTGGAGCAGCGAAACCCTAGAATCCAAAGCTCTGATACCAAATGTTGTGTAACCAGCTCCAAAAATAGAAGAAAAGAGATATCAACGCCTTAGAAATAAGCCAATTCGAGGAGGAAACCTCCAATAAATTACATAAATGAACAATTCTTCAATGATACAATTTACAAAACCTCCTTTCTATATATAGGAATCCATGTGGCCATAATGTAATCCTAGTGGGCCACAATGTAATCCTAGCCGACCTAAAAATAATAATTTAAGGGCACAATAATAAAAAAATGGGGGTTACAAGGGTACAATAATAAAAATAAGGAGGTTACACTAATAAAAATAAGGGACTATACTAGTAATATAGGGACCTAACAGCGTATGTCCCATCCATCTGCATTGTACCTTGCAGCTTGGCACCCCATGATCTTGACAACAACATGCCATACTTAGGAGGCACATCGACCACCACAACATCCATAACCATGCACTTGGCTAGGATTTGAGTCAAATTCACACAAAGGTCTTTAATTAGGCCAAGCAATTTCACTCTGTTAGAGTCAAAAGAATATAAATCCTTATAAGGTCTGGTTATTTCTAAACCTAGCCTTTCCATTATCACCTTTGGCATAAGGTTGTGTGAGGCTCCAGAGTCATGCATAGCATTATGCAGGATTTTTTCATGGATATTGAGGCTGACATAGAAAGGAGGTACTACCCCTTCTTGAAATTTCCCTTCAATTTTTGGGCCAAACAAGAGAGCTGGTTGCTCATCATTCAAATTGACGGTGTCACTATTTTCTCCTAAGTTTAAAGCTTTCAAAATTTGAATCTTATATACATCCTGGGTGGCTAACTCAATGAGAGGGACTGAAATTTTAATTTTGGCAATCTCACTTTCCAAATTAAAAGCAGACTGACTCTTTGAAAGGTTTAATTCTGTCTTGTTGGACACTGTTTTATTAGTAATATCAGGTTGCTGATTTTCAGTGTGTACAATGTTTGAAGCTGTTTTATCAGGAGCATTTGCTGCAATGCTAGTGATGCTAGGTTCTCAACTTGATTTGTCACTGGTTTGGATGTCCTTATCTTTGTTTTTACCAGCATTCTCAGCTGCGGATTTACTACTTTCAGCAGTCACTTTAGGAGTCTTTCCAGGATTTTTCTTAATGGTGATTTCAGAGGCCTTTGGTTTGGGATCATCTATGTTATTTTTTCTCCTGAGGTCATATTGTTCTCGGACCTGCATGATGGCATTTTCGAACCCTAACCTATAGTCCTCAGTTTCCAACCCTTCCTCGTTCCAATGTGAGTATGAGGCCTAGTTTTCTTTTGTGGGGAAAGTATGGTCTAGTTCATCCACATCCATCATATTCATGTCAGTTTCCTCTGACTCCTCTATTATTCCTTCATCCTCATCAAGGAAGTGTTGAGTCTCAAATCTGCATTGTTCTTATACATCTTCCTAGACCTTTTTCATTCACCTGAACCTCCCAAGTTGTCAATATCATTGTATATTAATTGCAAAAGAGCATCTAAAATTGTTTTTAACTATATTTTTGTGTCTGCTGTTTGATTTAGATTTTTCTCATTTAGTTGCGGAATCTTGCCACTTTTCGCAGCTGCTGCAACTTTCCGCAGCCATTTTGTGAAACTCTATGTTACAGGTGTCTACAGGTAAAAAGAGCCACATGGGCAAGTCAGAAATGATGTGGACATGGATCATGTCCTATTGGCTCGAGCAAATTCACCTAAGGAGGCTACGGTCAAAGGTGGCCAAGTGGAAGTCAACCGTAGAGTCCCACGGTGACAGGACTCTGTTTCTCGTCACGTGGAGATTTATATGGCCGTTTCTGAATTGCGGGAGACAAATCAACACATGTACATGGCTCCATAAGCCGAATTCAAACATCCACTCTTCATAGATTTACTCCTCAACGCGGCCATGATCCTAGATCTCTGGACGTAATGGTTTACGTGTTCTCTATCAGCATAAACTTTAGGAAATTAGTTATATCACCTTCAGTATAAATAATGCGTTTGCATACGCATAAGAGTTAGTTTTTATTAGTCTCCATTAGCTTTCAGATAGCTCTGTAATGTAATTACGTTTCCACTGTGCCGTAATATCACCTTTCTGTTATGACTGCATTTTAATATATAAGAAGACTCTATTTCCAAGCATAATTCGTACTTGAAGTCTGTTTCCAAGGCTGGTGTAGAGGGCCCCTGCACACGCTGAGGTTTTGTGCATTATTGTATAGTTCTTGTTTTATTTCTTTAAGCTCATTGTGCCATAATTCATTCATGTGTTTATACATTGCATCTTTCATGGTATTTATGCTTCATCTCTGTTCATAATCTTTTATGCTTTACATTGTACTTCTGTCCATAATATTTCATGTTTTATGTTATTGTTAACTGATCAGTGTTCTTGTTTCAGGTTATAAATAGGCAGCCCGGGCATTTGCATAACTTTTTGACTAATGACATGGAATTAATATTGTTCTGTTGCTAATTTACTTTTCTTAGTTTCTGTTTAATTTCAGTACTGCTTTGTTTATTTCAGTCTTGCACATTTGTTTCAGTAGTTAGATTTAGATATATCAAATTGTTCATGTCATTTTCAGTTACCTCCGAAAGCCACATCTGGACTGATGGTGAGGGATTGAATTATGAATGTGTAGTTTGATATTAGTTTACTTTCTGCAAGTTAGATATATTAAATTGCTCATGACATCTTCAGTTACCTCCGAAAGCCACAGCTAGACTGATGGTGAGGGATTGAATTATGAATGTGTAGTTTGATATTAGTTTACTTTCTGCAAGTTAGAAATATTAAATTGCTCATGACATCTTCAGTTACCTCCGAAAGCCACAGCTAGACTGATGGTGAGGGATTGAATTATGAATGTGTAGTTTGATATTAGTTTACTTTCTGCAAGTTAGATATCAGGTTACTCAAGTTGTTTATGGTTACCTCCGAAAATCATAGCTGGACTAATGATGAGGGATCAGAAGATAAGTTGATGTAATTTGATTTAGATTTACTTTGTTGCAACTTTTGGATTTCTTTCAGCATAGTTTCTTTTATGTTTGAACAACAACAAGAATAATGAGTTTCATGATCAGTAGTTCATTGTTTGTTTGACTAGAGTAGTGATGCAATTTCATTTTCTTTAATTTCATTTTCTCTGAAGAATTAATTTTGTCATTGTGTGTTTTTAAAATTCTTTTGAAGTTTGGAAAATCATTAGAAAAGACATTGTTGTCTTGAATATTTGTCTCCATACTTGTCTTTTAGAATTTCACAAAAATCCAAAAATGACAAAAAAGTAAGAGATAGGTTATCTTGCACATATAGTGCGCCACACTTCGTCAGCTTACGAATCTCGGATTGACAAATTAAATGTAGCAATTTAGGACACACTAAATTGACCAAACATTTTGGCGCCGTTGCCGGGGAAGTGTAACTAGGTAGCCAATTTCTTAAAAAAAAAACAAAATCATAAAAGAAGGGAAAACTTGATAACTTCTTGAAGTATGCTCTCCTCTTGCACCTAGTGTGATCTGGAGGATCAGAAAAGTGAGTTATTGGTTTAGTAATTTCTTAAGTATGCTCTCTTCTTGCACCTAGTGTGACCTGGAAGATAAGAAAAAGAATTATTAGCCCAACTTTAAAAAAAATAAAAAAATGACATGCATAGAGCAAGAGATTCTAGGGGAAGGTTTATAGCTAAAGCCAAGAGTTCGATTTTCACAACTCCATCTTCTTCAAGGCATAGACCAGATTCACCACCATCTACCCCTAGCCTTAAGATTTTTGGAATTCAAGGAGCAGCTGAATTAGATGATTCTCCTATAGCACCTACTAAATCTCATTTAGAAAAGGAAGAGACTCCCTCTCATCCTCCCTTGATAGAAGAACTAGAGGACTTTAAGAACTCTAAAGAGACTATCATGGCAGAGGAAATAATAGATGGATTTGGAGGTAGAGGTAGAAGAGGAGGAAACAATGGAGACAACAATGGTGAAGGAAATAATGAAAAAAATAGGGAAGGAGACAACTTGTTTGGATTCCCTATAGTTGATGAGGAAACTCATACAACAATGAAAAATATCTCACCATCTGTCCTTCCTAACTTTTATGGATTGCGAAGTGAGGATCCCGAAACATTTCTGTTTGAGTTTGAAGTCATGTGCCGAACCTATGACTATATGGAAGACTCTCAAAAACTCAAACTGTTTCCTTCAACTTTGAAGGGAGCTGCTTTGAAATGGTTCATGGGATTAGCTACTCAATATATTAGGACTTGGAATGATATGAAACAAACATTTTTGGATAGGTACTTGGACTATTGTATGCCCACCAATCACAAGGATGAGGTATTCAAAATGATGCAAAAAGAAGACGAAAACTTGGAAGATTTACTTGAAAGATTTCAATACAACTTGAAAAGAGCAAAGATGAGCAACTTAGATGATGAAACCTTGAAAGCCCTCATATTAAAAGCCATTAGAGATGAATGGATAGATGTTTTAAACATGATGGGGAAAGGAGACATTTCTCAACTTCCACTTCGTGACATAACAGAACTATGTGTCCATCTCTCAAGAGGAAAATCTAAAACAGGAAAAGGGCCTAGGGATCCTTCTCTTATTAGGGTTAACAAATCTGTAACTGGATCAGTAAGTAGGGCAGAGATTGGTAACATGCTTGATGAATTCAAAACTGATATCTTAGGGAGCCTTAGTGAACAACTAGACACCCTTAAAATCCAAAACAAGCAGAAAGCAGAAACAGATGCTTTAGCCATCTTTTGTCCGAAATGTGGGAAGAAACATGCTTTAAGGGAATGTCCCTTGGATGCAAAAGTTGTAGAAACATGTATGATTTGCTCAGAGAATCATGAGATCAAGGATTGTCCTTCAATTCCTGGACTCAAAGCTGTTTTTCAAGAAGACCCAAATTCAGTAGAATCTCTCTATTTTGTTGCAAGAAGACCTTGGCAGGGACAAAAAACTCAAGGGTTTAACAACCCTATGAATTTTCAAACCCCACCAAATTGGAATCCTTGGCAACAACCTTGGCCCCAACATCAGAATCCATATCAGCCATGGGTACAAGGGATGCAAAATCCTTATGGGAGATTTGCTCAATTTTATCAATATCCTCCATCTTTTCAAAATCAACAAGCTCCACAATTTCCAAGCCAAAATCCACAACTTTCATTGCCATTTCCACAACAACAACCTTCTCAACAAAATACAAATCCTCAACTCATGCTCCCATAACAACAGAAGACAAATCAACTTCCAGCTCAGCCATTGCCAAATCCTAACAATAAGAATCCTCAAACTACTTATATGGTAGAAGGACAACAATTTCCTACCTATATGATTGTTCCTCTCAACGATGTACAACTCAGATCTGGTAGATTTTTAGAAAAACCTTCTATAGATATTCAAGAGCAAGATACCTCTGAGGAGGACTCTCTTGAAACCAATAAGGGTTCTGAGGAAGAATCTCTTCAAAACTCAAATATTCAAAAAGAAAAAGAAAAATTAACACCCACAACTCCTATAGTTGAGCAACCTGCATCTTCATCTACACCTCCTTTTCCTGAAAGACTACAAATTGACAAGGGGGTGGAAAAACAAATCTTTTTGCCTAACTATGATTTTCTAGATGAATTGAAGAATGTTTGTATCAAGATTCCTTTGTTACAAGCCATTCGAGAGATTCCTATTCTAGCAAAAACAATAAAGGAGTTGAGTTTCAAAAGACCAGGAAGGAAATTAAAAGACACAAGAAGAATCCACCTAGTAGGAAAAATTGCAGATATTATGATGGGAAAAATTACCATGCAGAAGTATGTAGATCCAGGAAGTCCAATTGTCAAGACACATATAAATGGGATAGAAATTCCAAACACATTGATTGACTTAAGGGCTGCTATTAACATTATGAGTAGACAGACTATGGACCAGCTAAAACTTCCTAACCTTCTTTTTACACCTACTTTACTGCAACTTGCAGATCGATCAATTATTAAACCAGATGGTGTATTAGAAGATATTTCAGTCTCCTTATATTCTTGGGAATATCCAATAGATTTTATGATTTTGACTCCCAAGAGTAATCTAGGAGGGCACCCACTTATCTTAGGAAGACCTTGGCTAGCCACAGCTGATGCTTTTATTAGTTGTAGATCTGGGGACATGTACATCTCTAATGGTAATTCGACAAAGAAATTCAATTTGTATCCTCCAGCAAAAGCAATCACAGAAGTAGGATACAATGAATGGGTTGATGATGAGGACACTATACAACTTGTCTTTACCATTTCTGAAATCAGTGAGGATAGTCAAATTCTGAACACATTAGAAAATTTTGAGACATTTTCAGAATATGACCCCACACAATTTCAGTTGGAATCTGACATAGAATATTTATCATCAAGACAAATGTCTCTTTACTCTATGGAAGAGTTTGGTAGTTCTACTATTGAGATTTTTCCAGGAAAAACATTGAATATCAATAAACATTTGGAAGAGTCACAACAAGAAGAACTAATCAAAATCTTGCAAAAACATTCTACTGCATTTGCATGGGAGTATACTGACATGAAAGGTATTGATCCTAAGACTTGCATCCATCATATCTATATTGAGGAAAACAATAGACCAATCAGACAACCTCAAAGAAGGATGAATCCAAATCTTAGAGAGATAGTGAAAGAAGAGCTCCAAAAACTACTCAATGTAAACTTCATTTATCTAATTTCAGATAGCCGATGGGTTTCTCCTCTGGTTATAGTACCTAAAAATAATGGTAAATGGAGGGTATGCATTGATTACAGGAAATTGAACAAAGAAACTTTGAAGGATCACTTTCCTTTCCCTTTTATCGATCAGGTATTAGACACATTAGCAGGTAAAAAGTACTTTTCATTTTTGGATGGTTTTAGTGGCTATAATCAAATTCAGGTAGCACCTGAAGATCAAGATAAGACCACATTTACTTGTCCATGGGGAACTTTTGGCTACCGAGTGCTTCCTTTTGGGTTATGTAATGCACCTGCAACATTCCAAAGAGCAGTACTAGGAATTTTTTATGATCTAATCCATGATTGTGTAGAGGTTTATATGGATGATTTTACAGTTTATGGTAATTCATTTGAAGAGGCATTAGAAAATTTGGAAAAAATCCTTATAAGATGTAAAGAAACAAACCTTTCATTAAGCCATGAAAAATGATTTATGATGTTTACTGAAGGTATTGTTTTAGGACATCATATTTCAGGAGATGGGATTAAGGTTGATAGATCAAAAGTTGAAGTCATCTCCAAGTTGCCTATTCCAAATTGTCAAAGAGATGTTAGAAGTTTTCTAGGATTTACTGGTTACTATAGAAGATTTATAGAAAACTTCACTAAAATAGCATCTCCACTCTTAAAATTGCTTACAAAAGATTGTGAATTTAAATGGGATCCTGATTGTCAATCAGCCTTTGAAACTTTGAAAACAAGAATATCTGAAGCACCTATTTTGAGAGGACCAAATTGGAAACTCCCTTTCCATATTTCTACGGATGCTTCAGATACAGCTCTTGGAGCTGTGTTGGGTCAAAAAGATTTAATTCCTTATGCCATTTATTACACCAGTAAAAATTTGACTCCCACAGAGTTGAACTATATTGTGACTGAAAAAGAGTTTTTAGCTGTTGTTCATGCAATTAATAAGTTTAGACATTACATAACAGACTATGAAACTTTTATTCATACTGACCATTCTGCAATTAGATATTTAATGAACAAACCTGTTACTAATGGCAGAGTGACAAGATGGCTCTTAATTTTGCAAGAATTCAATATTAATGTGTTGGATAGACCAGGAAAACAAAATACAGTAGCTGATTTCTTGTCTAGGATTCAGAATACTAAAGAAGATTCTCCTGTAGAGGATAAGTTTCCTGATGAATACTTGTTTACAGTAACTATTAAAACTCCTTGGTATGCAGATATTGCTAACTATTTGGTTACAGGGAAACTGCCTTCACATTTATTTCCAAGTGAAAAACGAAAAATTATTCAGGAGAGTTCAAAATATTCATGGATTTCTAACGAATTGTTTAAAACAAGGCCATATCTTGTGATCAGAAGATGTGTCAGAGAAGATGAAATGCCTAATATTCTTAAGGCATGTCATGATGAACCATGCGGCGGACACTTTGCAGACAAAAGAACGACCTATAAAATCCTCTCTTTAGGATATTATTGGCCTTCCCTCTTCAAAGATGCAAAACAATATGTCAAAAGGTGTGACAGCTGCCAAAGAGTAGGGAAACCTACCCTTTCAAATGAAATGCCATTGCAACCACAGGTACTCATTGAACCCTTTGAAAAATGGGCTTTAGATTTCGTTGGACCTATTAATCCACCATCTAAGCAAAAGAAGTATATATTGGTTTGTACTGATTATGTTACTAAATGGGTAGAAGCCAAAGCATTAGTATCTGCTACTGAAAATTCAGTTATTCATTTTCTTTATGAGGATATTTTTACTCGCTTTGGTGTTCAAAGAGAAATTGTGACAGATCAAGGAAGCCAATTCACATCCAACTTGGTGGAGAAATTGATGGAAGAATACAAAATCAAGCACAGAAGATCTACTCCTTACCATCCACAAGAAAATGGTCAAGTGGAGTCCACAAACAAAGTTCTTGAAAGTATCATCACCAAAACTGTTCATTTACATAGAAGAGATTGGGCAGAAAGGCTTCCTGAAGCCTTGTGGGCCTACAGAACTACATGGAGAAATACAACAGGAAATTCTCCCTATGAACTTTTTTATGGGAAAGAAGTCTTGCTCCCCATTGAGTTTCAAGTCAAGACCTTCAAGATAGCAGTTCAATTGGGGATGAATTTATCAGAATCCCAAAAGCATAGAATGGAGCAGTTAAATGAGCTAGATGAGATCAGACAAGAAGCAATTTTAAGAATTGATCTAGTTCAATATCAAAGAGCTAAATGGCATGACAAGTACATCAAAGAGAAGAAGTTTCAAGAAGGAGATTGGGCATTGTTATTTGATTCCAAGTTTAAAGATTTTCAAGGAAAATTTCGGACTCATTGGCTTGGGCCATATGAGATTGACAAGATCTTTAGCAATGGAGCGGTAAGAATCAAGACCATTGATGAGTTTCAAACTCCTCTTATTGTGAATGGCCATAGATTGAAAGTTTATCATAAGCCACTCTCAAAAGAGGATTTTGTCAAAATGTTTCAAGAAAGTTCTGCAATCAGGCTGGTACAGAAGAATTCTTCTTCTCCACCAGCGTAGCTTTTATTCTTTTCAGTTAAAAAATAAAAAAAATAAAAAAAAATTGTATAAGCCTGAAAACCAATCACTGATTGGCAGTCTTATACAGAAAATATAGGGTGAAAATCAGGAACACCTGACACTATATTTTCCAAAAAAATATCTCTTTCATTTCACAAGTTTTGTGACCACCCACTCCATTCCATTCCACTTCATTCCACTTCATTTCACTTCATTTCACTCCATTCCACTCCATTTTATCTATTTCATTCCATTTTCACCAATAAAATTTTTTTTCATGACCATTTCCATCTAGTCATTTGTCATCTGTTCATTTCCATTCACCAAAATAATAGCTATGTTAGTTTCCGCAGCTGACATCTATTTCCCCAGCTGACACCAGTTTCCGCAGCCAGAAGCAGATTCCGCAGCTACCACTCTGTTTTCAAAAGAATGTACAACCAGATGTTATTTCCATAATCATGAAATAAAATGCAGGTATGAGGACCAAAAATGAAGACATGAAGCATTCAAGATACCAATGAAGAGCAACTAATTGAAGACCAAGGAAAAAGGCAAAGATTCCAAGGTATGAGTAAAAATTCATTTCAAATAGCATTGAAAACACATTTTTATATAGTTCTAAACCATAAGCTCCATCCATTATGTGCAATGATTATATTGACAAATTCCGTAACTCTTTCACGATCTCCATATGACCCTCTCGCATTCATTCTCAAACGGTTCCATAATTAAACCCCCGATCTTCACTCATACTCCGATATTCCGCCGGTGACAATGAGACGTAGTTGATTTGACCACGGGCTCTTTCAGCCGCATAAAATCCATAGCCGTTGTTTAAACGTGCTTACATTTATTTTGCAGCCACCAAATTTCAAAACACTGTCAGATGTGTTATACTCCTCCTATTGTTCTGTTAATCTCACAGCCGTATCTCTGCCGTGCTTACGAAACCCCTCTCTGTTCCGCTTCACTCCATTTCGTTCTCTGTTACGCTACAACCTGTATACCCACTCTTTGATATCTACCTACAGTCATTGTGCTCATTTCTGTGCATTCAGCCGTTCTACTTCCATTGAACCCTCCTCACGCAGGCAAGTTTTTGAAGAGCAGAAAGAAGAATGGGTAAATTGCTAAGAGAAAAACCAGAAGGACCTAAGTTCATGGAAGGATATCCGCAAGTCAGGGATATATTGAAGAAAGCAAAGTGGCTGCGGTTTATCCAAAAGTTCAGAGGCTATCATAAAGAAGTGACAAAATCATTTGCAAGGTCGTTCAATGGCCTGGAAGTAGAGATTGGAGATCTTAAGTTTGCGGTGAGTGAGGCATCTATAGCAACTGCCACGGAACTTCCTCAAGAGGGTGAGCGTTGGTTTAAGAATAAAAGCATTAGTGATGAAGCCTGGAGAATAATCTTACGAAACCAAGGTATGGACATAACCATTTTTAAAAGAGGAATTCCTGTTCATGCATTGAAAGAGGAATGGGCTACTTTGCTGCTGGTTGTTCAAAAATTCATTACCTGTGAAGGCCGTTTTGGGTCCATGTATATGTACCATACCAGATTGCTAATGAATTTTCTAGATAATCAAACTCTCAATCTCCCATATTTTCTATTAAATATTTTGAAGAAGATGTCTGCGACTGTTCAGAAACATTTAGGGGATGTAGAACCACATCTATATCACCACGGTCTTGTAAAAATTTTGATTGAAAAAGAGTTAAAGGAGAAGAAAGACACATGGGAACAATTTTTGATTAGAAATTTCTTTGAGGAACCTCAGGAAATTCCTGAAGGTAACACATCAAGAAGGAGTAGGAGAAAGAAAACAAATGATGAAATTCAAAATACTCCTACTACTACAATTGAAAGAACTGATAGGGAAGAGAGACTGTCAAAGAGGAAGAAGAAAGAAACTAAGGGTAAAAAGCCAATAACATCAAAAGAGAGAAAAACTATTGAGGCTATACATCAAACTCCTTCTTCCGAAGAAGAAGATCATCAAGTGTTATCTGAGAGATTGGTTCATCTTCAAGAACAGTTATCTATAGCCAAGAAGAAAGAGAAAGGGAAACAAAAGCAAAAGGACAGTGGTCCACAGCGTGTGAGAAGAAGTTCCAGACTTAAGGGGAAATTGAGGAAAACGCAAATGAAAGGACCCCATTTCATTGATTTGGGAGAAGAAACATCTGAACAGTCCCCAGCTGACCATAGTCCATCTCACTCTCAGTCATTTAGTGAACCTGGTTCATTTCATTCTCAGTCAAGCATTGAACATAGTCCATCCCATTCTCAGCAAGATGTTGATGTGAGCCCTTCTCAGCCAGATTTTGAAGATAACTCTCCTTCACGGCATTTTGGGGACAACCCAATAAAAATGACACCTGATATAGACCCCAAGCAGCAGGAAGTATATGATTATATAGAATCTTTAGAAAAAGCAGCTACAGGTCCCAGTACTTCATCTATTCAGCCTCACACAGTACAGGATGATTTAGTCCAATCACTGAAACAGGAAGTCTTTGAGCTAGAGCTTTTAAATAAACACATTAAAAATGAAAATTAGACATTGAAGGAATAAAGTAAATTGGAAAAAATCATTCATGATAATACCATGCTACATCTGGGAATATGGCAGAAGAAGAACAAGAAATTGAAAAAGAAATGCCAGAAGTTAAGCAGAGCACTGGTTAATATCAAATTTAGATGCTTAATGAAGAAGCCCAGGATGTTGGCAGCACCAAGGAAGAAGAGGAGAGGGCTGGATGTACTGGCTGAAGTGTCAAGGCATATGAACTAAAGAAGGATTATCAAAATTTTGGTTGCATGAGGACATGCAACACCTTCACAATGGGGGTATGTTGAGTCTCAAATCTGCATTGTTCTTATACATCTTCCTAGACCTTTTTCATTCACCTGAACCTCCCAAGTTGTCAATATCATTGTATATTAATTGAAAAAGAGCATCTAAAATGGTTTTTAACTATATTTTTGTGTCTGCTGTTTGATTTAGATTTTGCTCATTTAGCTGCGGAATCTTGCCACTTTCCTTAGCTACTGCAACTTTCCGCAACCATTTTGTGAAACTCTATGTTACAGGTGTCTTCAGGTAAAACGAGCCACATGGGCAAGTCATAAGTGATGTGGACATGGATCGTGTCCTATTGGCTCGAGCAAATTCACCTAAGGAGGCTACGGTCAAAGGTGGCCAAGTGGAAGTCAACCGTAGAGTCCCATGGTGACAGGACTCTGTTTCTCGTCACGTGGAGATTTATATGGCCGTTTCTGAATTGCGGGAGACAAATCAACACCTGTACATGGCTCCATAAGCCGAATTCAAACGTCCACTCTTCATAGATTTACTCCTCAACGCAGCCATGATCCTAGATCTCTAGACGTAATGGTTTACGTGTTCTCTATCAGCATAAACTTTAGGAAATTAGTTATATCACCTTCAGTATAAAAAATGCGTTTGCATACGCATAAGAGTCAGTTTTTTATTAGTCTCCATTAGCTTTCAGATAGCTCTGTAATGTAATTACGTTGCCACTATGCTGTAATATCACCTTTCTGTTATGACTGCATTTTAATATATAAGAAGACTCTGTTTCCAAGCGTAATTCGTACTTGAAGTCTGTTGCCAAGGCTGGTGTAGAGGGCCCCTGCACACGCTGAGGTTTTGTGCATTATTGTATAGTTCTTGTTTTATTTCTTTAAGCTCATTGTGCCATAATTCATTCATGTGTTTATACATTGCATCTTTCATGGTATTTATGCTTCATCTCTGTTCATAATCTTTTATGCTTTACATTGTACTTCTGTCCATAATCTTTCATGTTTTATGTTATTGTTAATTGATCAGTGTTCTTGTTTCAGGTTATAAATAGGCAGCCCGGGCATTTGCATAACTTTTTGACTAATGACATGGAATTAATATTGTTCTGCTGCTAATTTAATTTTCTTAGTTTCTGTTTAATTTCAGTACTGCTTTGTTTATTTCAATCTTGCACATTTGTTTCAGTAGTTAGATTTAGATATATCAAATTGTTCATGTCATTTTCAGTTACCTCCAAAAGCCATAGCTGGACTGATGGTGAGGGATTGAAGTATGAATGTATAGTTTGATATTAGTTTACTTTCTGCAAGTTAGATATATTAAATTGCTCATGACATATTCAGTTACCTCCGAAAGCCACAGCTGGACTGATGGTGAGGAATTGAATTATGAATGTGTAGTTTGATATTAGTTTACTTTCTGCAAGTTAGAAATATTAAATTGCTCATGACATCTTCAGTTACCTCCGAAAGCCACAGCTGGACTGATGGTGAGGGATTGAATTATGAATGTGTAGTTTGATATTAGTTTACTTTCCGCAAGTTAGATATCGGGTTACTCAAGTTGTTTATGGTTACCTCCGAAAATCATAGCTGGACTAATGATGAGGGATCAGAAGATAAGTTGATGTAATTTGATTTAGATTTACTTTGTTGCAACTTTTGGATTTCTTTCAGCATAGTTTCTTTTATGTTTGAACAGCAGCAAGAATAATGAGTTTCATGATCAGTAGTTCATTTTTTGTTTGACTAGAGTAGTGATGCAATTTCATTTTCTTTAATTTCATTTTCTTTGAAGAATTAATTTTGTCATTGTTTGTTTTTAAAATTCTTTTGAAGTTTGGAAAATCATTAGAAAGACATTGTTGTCTTGAATATTTGTCTCCATACTTGTCTTTTAGAATTTCACAAAAATCCAAAAACGACAAAAAAGTAAGAGATAGGTTATCTTGCACATATAGTGCGCCACACTTCGTCAGCTTACGAATCCCGGATTGACAAATTAAATGTAGAAATTTAGGACACACTAAATTGACCAAACAGGAAGTTCTCTTGGAATGGAGGGATGACCTTTTGATCAGAGTCTCTTTGTCTATTTGTGGGGTTATTTCTCCTAAAATTCTAGTTTTGTTTTTGGTTCCTGTTCTGATTGCTGACTTGGATAGTCAAATTTTCTACCATTTTTCCTAGTCTCTCCATAGTTTTGGCTAGACTATCATATTTGGGATCAGATGCAGAAGCAATGTTGTCATCCCTATATGTTACATTTTTCTCAGCCCTCACCCTGGCTCTTTTCTCAATCAAGTTCGCCTCAACACTCACTGCTCCTTTCTGCATGTCTTCCAATGTATTATAATCTCTCTCCCTAAGCTGGTAGGCCATATCAGCATCAAAGCCTTCAAGGTATTTCACTAGGGCCATTCCTTGGGGAGGTTTCATGTGTGGTGGAAAAGCGTTGTAGATACTGTTAAATCTTGTAGAATAGTCTTGGACACTCTCTCCTGGATTTCTTTTGAGATTCTTATATTCGGCCAGGATTTGGAGAGGGTTGCTTCTAACTTCCCATTTATTTATGAAAGTTTGATGTAAGGTGGGAAGATAATTAATGCTATTAGGAGGCAAAGCTTTAAACCACTTCTTCACTTCTCCTCCTAAACTCTGAGCAAAGATCCTCATCTTAATTGTTTCATCTTCTATTTCCATGTAGTCAAAGGCATCTCCCATCTTATCTATATGGTGTTGGGCGGTGGTGGATTCTTTACCAGTGAAATGAGGAATCTTAGACTGATATTCATTGGGTAAAGGAGCTAAAGGCTGGGGCAGCACCAAGGGAGCATACCATGCTGCCATGATTGGAGGTAGAGGTGGATTCACAAGAGATGGATTAACAAAAGGGATAGTGGGCTGGAGCGGAGTGGTTTGGACAGTGGATGTTGGATGAACAGATGTGGATGGACCAGGGATAGATTGCTGAGTTGATCTTGGATGCGAGACACCTAAATTAAGAAGGAAATGCAAATCAGGTGGTGTGGTTTCTCTACTACCAGGATGTTCACTTTGTTCCGGGGATGAAAGTGAAGACTCTGAATCTAGCTGATCTAAATCGTCGAGAGACCGTGTTCTAAATGGATTTCTTAGATCTACTTGTGATTGCTGTAGAGCTGCAAGGTTTTCAGGAACTGAGTTAGCTCTCAAGGATGATTTGAAAATAGTTGAGAATTTAAGAGACTTCCTAAGTAATCTTTCAGGGTTATCAACTGTCTCAGGTGGGTTTGGGTCAGGGTGAGCTCTAGTATGAATCTTTCTAGGAGCCACGATGTTGTGTCTTTCAGACCCAACTAAACAAGAAAGGTGTTAACCATATATGACAATATTTGAGAGATTAACTGATCTCTTGCTAAGAAAACTTTAATAAAGCCCTCTTACTGAGTTTGAATGATTTTAAAATGATTACGGGATCTCCCAGTGGAGTCTTAAGGTCTGTAGGATTGTGGAGTCTCCAAGTGGAATTTTTTAGCTCTTTTGGAGGTAAAAGGTTTTATGGTCCACTACCATGTTTATTGACTACCAATTTGAAATATTTTTGGGTTTTCTGAGTTTCTGTGGTTGTATGGAAAACTAAGGAGTTTATAAAAGCCGTCCAAGCAAGTATGAACTCAAAAGATCCCCAGTGGAGTCGCCATTATGTTGGTGATGACAATGGGACACAGACCAATGTTAGCAGTTATAGACTCTTAGATTTTCCCCCAGTGGAGTCGCCATTATGTTGGGGTTCCTATGTTTTGGCCAGATTGGCAAAACCAAAAGATAAGAAAACATCAAACCGCTTTGGGATTCAAGGATCTAGCCCTCCTGAATCCAGAGAGGGATCTCTCTATGAATGAGTTTAAAGATGTGATATTTAAAACCTGAAATGTGATATTAGGCTAGTTATGAAGAGCATGGGTTTTGTTTGTTTTTTGGTTGGGAAAAGACATGATGAAGGTGAAGGCAGTTCAACATAAAGGATGAAGATGTCTGCAAGTGAAGGAATGATTCGGCTGACAGAAAAGGCAAAAACAGTTTTAACCCATTGGGCTATGGAGTCATAGGAGGATTTTAATTAGACAGCAAGGTTCAAGAAGGATCCATGGGGCAATTCACTTATGTCAAAGGATCTCTTAAGTTGATTTTATGGAATGAAACAGATAGGAAACGGAGAACAAAACAAATGAAGAACAATGAACAGCCTAAGATCAAATAAGTGCTTTCAAACTATTTTTCTTCGGCATGTACTTAGGGAAAAACATAAAAGTATTCTGAGATCAGGTAAGTGCTTTTAAACCAGCCTGCATTGAAGTACTTTGAGTTAGAAAAAATTTTAAAAACAGTTGTAATAGCTTAAGATCAGGTGAGTGCTTTCAAACTACCCTGATTTCAGCATATTCTATAAGAAAAACATAGATAACAATCCCAAAGAGAAATCTAGATCAGACAAGTGCTTCGAAACCAACCTGCTTCAATGTACTCTAAAGGAAACACGGATAATAATCACAAAGATAAATTTAGATCAGGGAAGTACTTTTAAACCAGCCTGCTTCAATATACTCTTTAAAGATCCGTCGATCGCGCGAATATCGATGGTGGGGATTAGTAAAAAAACATAAAGTGGAAAGGCAAAAGGCGATGAAACCATGCGGGAAAGATCTGGGCCATCCGATCTAGACACATGGACGGTCCAGATCCAATCGGAGGATGCAATCGGTGGGGGAAAGAGGGAGGGTGTAACGAAAATTGCCGATGCGATTGCGCGATCGGGGAGGGCGATGCGATTAGATAAATACCGTCGATATACAGATCAGATCGATGGTGGGAAATGCGTCAGGAGAGCGCAATCGGCGAGGTAATGAACTTGGAGTGCGATGGAGCGATTAAATCGGGGGTGGAAAAACTAATGCATCAAATGAAAATTGCGATGCGATGTAGCGCGCGTCGTTCGATCAGCTCCAAATCGACAACATATATCGCTTTAACTGTGCTCCGGTGGAAACCTTTTGAAACATATGAAAAAACCCAAATTTTCAATATAAAACAAATTTTTGCTGTCGGGCGGATTAATATATATATGGAATGGTCATGGCGCTCGATTGCGGGGCCTTTGATTATATGAAATGATAATAGGCCCAGGGATTTATACGATAAAGGGCCAATCGCATTGGAACTATTGGGCCCGGTCTTTCAATCTAACCATTTGAAACTTGCAATGTGATTAGCACCTCGGGACTCTTAACAGTTGGTCCTGGGTGAAAGTTATATGGAGCAGAAAGCGGAGGGGGCGGGGGTTTTACAAAAGGGATCTAATTGCATCGGAGAAATGATGCGGGTCTATTTCAATCAACCCATTTTTACATTAAAAAACATAACTCTGGTGTTTTAGACCAAAAATTTGGGTAAGAGGGTTTTATGTATTTTCAAAGGAAAAAATGGATTGGGAATGGATTATTCATTAGTTTTAGCGCCCTATTGCGGGCCTCTAGTTTTTTGAAGCGGCAAAAGGACCGGGGCTCATATATAACAGAGCTAATCGCATCAGAGGCTTTTATGAAAGCCAAAGACTTGCGCTCACTGATTACTTCCGATGCGATAAGCGCCTGATGGGCATAGTGCCTGGTTCTAGGGTGCGGGCATATGGAGGGGAAGTGGTTTAGGTTTAGCCCGAGGGGGCTTAAGTCTGTAATACAACAAAGGCATTTTTTATGGATTTTCCATGGATTTTAAAAGGATTTGAGGTTTCAGAAGAGTTTAGAAAAGAGTTTTAAACTCTGCAAAGGAGATTTTATGAAGGGGATATGAGGAAAATGGAAAAAAAAGGAAAATGATGGAAAAAAAGAGAGTAAAAATGAAGGTTAGTTTTTGAGTGAAGGAAGGGGAGAAAAGGGGATTTTGCAGCAGTCTTTCTCATGGAATTTTTAGCAGAATTTCTGAGTTCTGAAGGGAAACGTTAGTGAATATTTTCATACAAGGGCATGAGATCTTCCAGAGGCTTCAAGAGATAACATTTTGGCAATGAAACTGTTTCTTGAAGGCTAAACAATGTTTTGGCCACCTTTTGATAGAACAAATTTAATAGGTGGCCAACATACCCAACACTAGAGTGTCAAGTGATGGTTGCAACTGGAGGAAGTATAAATTTAAGCTAACCATGGGGAAATATGTATTGAATATTCCAATGCTTTCCATTCCAATGGGTGGTCCTGATGTTGTACCAGGAGTGAAATGGTTACAATCTTTGGAGACACTAGCTTTCAATTGTCAATAAATTTTCTTGAATTTTATTTCTGAAGGAAAAAAAGTTGAATTATGATGTATCACAAAGAAGACATGAAAGATAACCAGCTCTAATTCCATGAAAAATATTCTTAAGAAATAACAACAAGGCGTAATTTCACAATTATGCTCACTAGAGGTTCAAACATCAAAATCTTCTATTTATCTAGATCTACAAAAAGTATTGGACAATCATTCCAATGTGTTTGAGCCTCCCAAAGGACTTCCACCTATTCGTGATCAGGATCATGCTATTCATTTTATTCCAGGAAGTGTTCCTCCAAACATCAGGCCTTACAGGTATCCTTATGCTCAAAAGAGTGATATTGAACGTATGATTGCAAAAATGCTAGAGGCTGGTATAATTCAACCTAGTCAAAGTGATTTCTTTGCTCCAGTATTTTTGGTGCACAACAAGGATGGATCATGGCATATGTGTCTGCATTATAGGGAGCTCAAAAATATCACTATTAAAGATAAATTTTCCATCCATGTCATTGATGAATTATTGGATGAATTACATGGAGAAATTTACTTCACCAAGCTGGATCTTCATTCTGGATATCATCAAATTAGAATGAAGAGTGAAGACATTCCGAAAAAAACATTTAGAACTCATGAGGGTTATCATGAATTTTTGGTCATGAATTTTGGCCTTACTAATGAACCTTCCACATTTCAAGGTTTGATGAATTCCATTTTCAAACCCTTCCTTAGAAAATTTGTTTTAGTATTTTTTGATGATATACTAATCTACAACAAGTCTTGGAAGGATCACGTTCAACATGTTGATAGGGTGATCAAACTATTGGAGGAGAAACAATTATATGAAAAAACCTCCAAATGTTTCTTTGGAGTACAAGAGGTGGAATATTTGGGTCATATTGTATCTCATGAGGGTGTTAAGGTAGACCCTAAAAAAATTAAATCCAGGAAGGAATGGAAAATCCCCACAACCATAAAGAATCTTCGAGGATTTCTGGGGTTAACAGGGTATAATTGCAAGTTTGTTAAGAAATATGGGAGAATATTGACACCTCTAACATGGTTACTGAAGAAAGATGCATTTTCTTGGACTTTAGAAGAAAATAAGGCCTTTGAACATCTTAAAGAGGCAATGTGCCAATCATCGGTCTTAGCTACGCCAAAATTCACAAAAACTTTTATTGTGGAATGTGATGCCTCAGGAAATGGAATTGGTGTGGTTTTAATGCAAGAAGGAAGACCCATTGATTTTGAAAGTCATCTAATCAAAGGAAAGTATTTAAAGAAAACTATTTATGAGAAGGAAATGTTGGCAATATTACAGGCACTAAAGCAATGGTGACCTTACCTAATGGGAAGGCACTTCAAGGTAAAAACAGATCATGATAGTCTTAAGTAATTTTTGGAACAAATATTATCTTTAGAAGAGCAACAAAAATGGGTCACAAAGATGTTGGGTTATGAATTTGAAATCATATACAGAAAAGGGAAGCAAAATGTTGTCGCAGATGCACTCTCAAGAAAGGATGAGGATGTGTTATGAAGGTAAATCCTCTCTACGGATAGAGATGATCCCTCTAGCCCTAGGTTGGGTCTAGTAACAAAAGGAAATGCTAAAGTGTTGCTTCCTATTTAATGAATGAATAAAAGACATGGTAGATTGACCTACCTTTAATTCAATGCTATCGATGTTGCAGAACGAGCAGTGGCCTCTCGCTCTTGCCTTGGAAAATCATGATCTGTTCGCTTTCACGCTCAGATACCTACACATAGGACAAAGAACAAGAAAAAAATATGACATAATAGTTTCATTCACAACTATTAACTAGTCAAAGAAGGCTAAACATATCGCATCAAATAAAAATCATAACACAATAGTGGAACCAAACAGTAGTCATGTATATTAATGAGTAGAAGGAAGAGTACAACCGATGCTTTGACATCGCAGTCTCCTCCAGCAGGGTTCAGACGAAGCGCGTCTCAAATTTTGGACAGGGAATTCAGACTTAAGCTCTCTTAGAAGTCATATACTCGAGCTCTCTCAACATAATCTTTCTTACTCTATCTTCTCTAGTAGCTTAGCTATAGTATAATTCTCCTAGTTCAACTATTCAGCCATTCAACTAGCTTCTACTAAAAGAGATAGTTTCTTATATAGAGGAAAGAGAGGAGGTTAGGATCCCTACAAAGGTGGGAGGGAGTCCTATCCTTTAGGAGAGTTCCAAGGGAGGTGGAAACTACTAACTAAAGGAAGGAGTCCGTGGTTGCTTCAGTTCAACCACTCCCAATGAATCATCCCCGAGGTGGTTGGAATGGAACCTCCGCCTCTATTTTAAAAAAAAATTCCATAAACAACTTGGCATGGGTGTCTAACTGGCATAGAGCGCTAAGTGGCATGGGCTCAGTGTTAAATTTCCTGGTCGGTGCGAGGGTGTAACTGGATACTCGCGCCAAGGAAAAAATAGGGATTTTCACAGCTCTACTTAGGGAAATGTCAACAAGAAGAATGTTTCTTTCATCAAAAGGGATGCAAGGATGGTATTTGCAAAGCATGACACTGCTTATTGGTCACAGAAAATACCCTCCAATGTGTGAGTTGGGGATTGTAGGTACAGTGAAAAAATGCTGTGTAACATATGCCCCCTAAAGCATGAAGTCCGAGAGAGAGGGAGGGGTGAAATGGTTTATGAGAACACATTCAAACCAAACATCGCTGTCAGAAGACTTACAATTACAAATACAAATGATATCTGTGATACATGAATCATGTGGCAAAGAGCAGATGAGAGGTCAAAAGAGATTACCCAAACCCATGAAGGCAAACATGACGAAATGAGATGTCCCCAACATGACACAAATGCAGACAAGTGCCATGTTCAAGAGTGGCATACTGCCAACATAACTAAAACTTGGTTCCATTTCCCCCCACCGTTTCTGGCAAGTACCCCAATTATTTTTTAAAACAAGCTTGAAGGGGATAGCATATGCTTGCACTGTAAGTTTGTCCTTCGGAAAAATCCAACCTAGTATATTTTATGAGCCCTAGCAAGGAGGAACTCGAAATAACGTCATGGTGACAAAGTCCGATGTCATCAGGGTTTAACGAGTCTGACAAAGGGAGAACTAGAAAAATTTTCATGTTTAGAGAGTTTGAAAAGAAGGAAAAAAAGAAAACTACAACAATCCCTTTTCGTAGGTAGTCTCTCAGATTCGAAAAGGTAGAAAACTGTGTTTGAGAGAACCTCTTAGTCACGATAGGCTAAGGTATTCCTTTTTCGTAAATAATCCATCCCAGCGTGAAAAAGGGTTAAACGTATACTGGGTAGATATCGTTTCACAACCATTTAACGAGTTCAAAATGACAAGAATATCGGCAATCTTTTCAATTTTAGAGAGTCAAAAAAGAGCTAAAAGATGACTCCAGTAGTGACTTTTTTGTGTTTTTACCGAGTTTGAAAAAGTATAAAATATAACTCGTTACTTCATCATTTTCGCATGAAAAACTTGTTGCTGCACAAGAGACATGTGTGAAACCCATTTCTCGAAAATAATATAATAAAATAATCGAAAAGCATGCCTTAAAACCTAATTAGGGTTGTGAAAAAGTTATAAAATGCCAAAAATGGTAAAAACAATTACTTTTCACCTTTTACCTCTTGTGGAGAAATAGTTACCCATTTTATTGTGCAATCTTGCGGTGACGATAGCAGCCAATCCAAGAGATCAATCGCAAATCTGTCAATATGGGACAAAAATCAAGAGAAGTTCATCCTTCGGGATCAAGAACTTGAGATTGATGTCTCTGATGTGTACTTCATCACAGGATTATCGCGGAGGGGTGCAGCACCAATCCTAACTGGCACCCGATCCTGCATGGAAAACATGACCATGGTGATAGAAAGGGTATGTCGAGGAGCACGGAAGGGATCAGGTAGTGGGAAAGTTGATATACAAACTATCCCAGATTTGACACTGCACATGGTATTGCATACCATCACACAGGCTGTAGGATCACAAGCACCACACGAAGCAACAAAGACACAGTTTATTATTGCTGTAGACTGCATGGAACCGACCATATACAACTGGGTAGAGGCCGTGACCATAAACATGAAGCGCCAACTAACCAAATGCAAGAAGACCAAACTAAAACAATTTGGTTAGGGATCTATTCTGGTATCGTTCTTCTTGGAAAGACTACCCATTTTTTAGCGACAGGAGGTCATAGTCCCGCACCACTAGCGAGAGAACCACGGATGGCTCGATGGGCAGATTTGATGCCAAGGGCAGGGGGCGGTCAACATATGTCCCAAAGACCAAAATTCTTTGATTGGCTCCACCAAAATTAATTTTCGTGGAGGACTGGCCCTACTCTGGTACAGATTTCACTGATGATCCGGACCTCCCACTCCCAGAGGGAGAAGATTGGGATGAAGATTTGGGTGAGACTCATTTTTAAAGTTTTATGAGTATTATGATTTTTTTTATTTATGCATGTTATGACATTAAATCCATGTAATTGTGGACGTTGGCCCAGAAAGACCTACCGACATGTCACTGATAGCAAGGTGAATCCCTCGCGATTTCGACCTTCAAGGCGAGGGCGGCGAGGAAGATGAGATAGTGTGCAACCTGGAGGGGATCACACGAGGAGTTCCGGATTATGCACGTTTTGACGATGTTCGTCGCGCCTACCAGAGACATACCGTAGGGGTGCCCAGCCGAATTCACCGCTTTCTGAGGCGTCTAGTACGGGCCGTGACATGTTATCACGAGCACCATTCTGATTAGACACCTAGGTTTTATTTTATCTACATATTTTGAGAGACATGATGTCTTAGGATGTAACAGAAACACACATATATTTTTGAAGTTATGATGCACATGGTAGAAAACATGCAATATATATATATATACACACACACATCTATTTCCCGACATGGATCTTTTACATATGATGATGCTTTTACAAATTATGCAAATGTCTATCTAATACAATGTTAGCCACTGTATCAGTTAATGTGTTCATTTGTCTAGGAATATGTTGATAGGTAATAAAATCAAAATGTCTTTCCAACAATCGAATACGTAAATACAATCTCAGAATGTGCAGATTTCTAACTGAATAATGATTATTGAGTTGCAGAACGACAAGCTGTGAATCTAGATTTACAAGCAATGCGCGTATGCCGAGGTTGATTGCCTCGGTCAATAGCTCAATGACAACACTATATTTAGTGACATTGTTTGTAGTTCGTCCTAGAAAAATACCTTGCAGATCTATCAACTCACCAGCAGGATCATAAATTACCCAGGATGCTGAAGACAAATTCCTAGCACTGCGAGAAGCACCATCCGGGAAACTGACATAAGGGGTAATAGACATCTGCACAATAAGCAAGACCCAATAAGCAGGAAAACTCTCACAAAGCACACCAAACCAGAAAACATGTACAAAAATGAAAAAAACACCTATGTACACCTATTATGCATGAATGACTCACGCATAATATTTTTTGAGATACAACCCATTTCTGGGTTGTTCAAGAGGATGACCTTCGTAGTCAGTTAGCTCATAGGCCCCATTCTATAACACACGTTTAGTGATGTAGGGTCCATGCCACATAGGTTGAAATTTTCCTGCCCCGAGCTTATCACGAGCTTGGTCATACAGGAGGACGAGATCTCCTTCAACGAAAGAACGAGGGGAAAATGATTGATCAAAATGAGCTTTGATCCGCTTTTTTTGTGCTTCGATAATGAGAGCAACAAAGTGGCGGGTTTCATCTAGCCTTTCTAAATAAAGGAGACACTCTTCTTCTGGTGAAGTATTTGGCAGTAATTCAACAACCAACTTGAGTGAAGGTATTTCACATTCAATCAGGAGAGTAGCTTCCAGGCCATAAACCAACTGGAAAGGAGTGAACTAGGTTGTGTTCTTAACTGAGGTTCGGTACGCCCAAAGAGCCGAAAATAACATGAGATGCCAATTTTATTTGTGGATCCCAATCGTACGTTGAAGCATCGTGACAAGAACTTTGTTTACAGCTTCAACCTGGCCATTGGCTTGAGGGTAGTACGACGTTGAGTTGTCGTGACGTAGACCCAACTTAGAAGTCAACTCTGCCACCATATAATATCGAAAATGGGAACCATGATTGGTAACGATGGCTTGAGGGACACCAAACCTAGCAATAATGTGATTGAATATGAATTGAGCATCTGTTTTACCGTCAGCGGCAAGTGTAGGCATTGCTTCGGCCCATTTGGTGAAGTAGTCCATGGATACCCAATGATTTCTTAGATTTGGCAGCAGTAAATTCCAAATCAAACTCTTGGAGGATGACAATCCACTTTGAGTATTTTCTCCCCAGCAATTGTCGAGAAATAACGTAGGTCATGGGGTTGCATTCATAAATCAATGTCACTGTACGCAAAAGAATATAATGATGAAAACGTTGAACAGCTTGAACAACGGCCCACGCTAACTTCTCGACATGGGCATAACGCGTTTTGGGGTCAAGAAGTTTATGAGACAAGTAATAAATAACATGCTCATGACCGTCATCATCGTCTTGTACCAAAACCATGGAAATCATGCTGAAAGCGGCAGCCAAATAAAGGGAAAAATCACGATGATAATCTGGAGGGTGCAAGAGAGGAGCATTGATCAATAATGTTTTCAATGCATCGAAATATTTCTGAGCTATCTCATCCCAGTAAAAAGGAACACCTTGTTTTAACAATCGTGTTAATCCTTTAGCTACTTCGGCATAGTTAGGTATAAAATGGTGAAGAAAATTAGCTTTCCCTTGTAAAATATGCAACTAATGCAATGAGGAAGGAGAGGGGAGATTGATAATAGCCTCAACCTTGAGAGGATCCAGGCGAATCCCATCTTTGGAAATGATAAACCCCAAGAGTCTACCAGAATCGACGCAGAAGACACACTTGTGCGGATTAAGCCGAATTTTATAGTGTCTACAATGAAGAAAAATCTAACGAAGATGGTCAGGATGGTCTCTACACTTAGCTGAATGAGCCATAAGGTCATCCAAATAAGGCTGAACGATGTGACGAATATCATGAAAGGCATAAGACATCATGCGTTGAAATGTGGCCCCGACATTCTTCAAACCAAAGGGAAGCTTTTTATATGCAAAGGTAACCCAAGGATAGATGAAGGAAGTCTTGTGTTGATCAGTCGGGAGAATATTGATCTGATTATAACCCGAAAACCCATCCATAAGAGAAAAAATCTCACTCTCGGCACAGTTGTTAATGATTTGATCGATGAAAGGAGTAGGATAATTATCCTTAGGACAAGCTCGATTGATATCACGATATTCAACACAGACACAAATAGTGCCCTGTTTCTTGTCTACAGGAACAATATTAGAAACCCATTCTGTCAAGGGAATTGGATAAATGAAACCAACTTTGAGAAGCTTTTCCACTTCGGCCTTAATGGCAGCAACTTTCCTAGGATGCACCGGACGAAGACGCTGAAGAACAGGTTTCGAAACGGGGTAAGTAGGAATCTCATGTACCACGATGCTAGGATCAATGCCGGGCATTTCTTCGTAGGACCATGCAAATACATCACGGAATTCGTGAAAAAGGCTAGTATAAACTTGTACTTCATCCGAAGAACAAGTAACCCCAATATGGATGTTCTCGATGATTCTTGGTTTAATGGAAATGTCGATAGGCATCGTTTGAGTGATGTTACTTAAGTTACCTTCCGAAAAAACCTCATGGACTTGAATAGGTGTTTGAAGTGGAGGAGAAGGAACCTGAGAGGCAAAATGCTCAAGACAGATAGACATGACCCCGAGGCTTGGTAGAAATGAGGAACGATGATGACCATCATCCCACGGCAGATCGTCGAGGGACAGAGTTTCCATGATAGCCTCATTGGAAGGAAACAATTCTTTCAAAGGATCCGATGAATCAAAATCACCAAGCCAAGGGGATTGAGAATAGATGTCAAGAGTCATGCTCGAAGGAGTAGAATCAGAGGATGGAGTGTCCGATGCATCAATGAGTTCACATTAATCAATCTCAATCAGACTCAACGACATCAAATCCCTGAACGAATCGATCTATTCAGGAGAAGGGATAACCCAAGGGTCATCAGTTCGAGAAATCATGTTGACCTGAATAGTATTCGGTGGTGGAAGAGGGAAAACACCCATGAGGGAAGGATCCTTGAAAAGGCTTGGTCCTACGATCTCATAGGGAGTAGGAATCTTGTCCACATACGGAACGTTGTTGTCGGAGGAAGAAGTGAAAAAAGACAATTGATCAATAGTAATAATCTTTCCTTCGTGTGGGAACTTCAAAACACGAAAGAGAGTGGACGGAATGCACATCATGGCGTGAGTCCAACTGCGACCGAGGAGAAGATTATAATTAAGTTTTGCATCAACGACTTCAACCTCGACATTTATTGTCTTCCCTTCTAACGTGATTGGTAAACTAGCGAGAACACCAAGAGGTTTAGATTCTCTTCCATCAAATGCTTCAAGGGAATTGGGTGATGAGGTAAGAGCTAGAGAACCAATGGATTTCCAACAAGTAGATGACATAACATAGGGATATGCACCCTTGTCCATGATGGCCTGGTGAATATTCAAACCATTAATACCAACTTGAATGATGAGTGCAATTTGGTGCAGGAGTCACGAGACAAAATTATCTAAATCGAAAGCGAGCAAGCTAGTATCGGCAGGATCAATTCCACCTATCGCGGATAGAAAAGCTTTCCGTTGCGAAGGACAAATCTAAAGTACTTCTAACGCAGAAATTGCAGATGGTACCTGAGCCAAATCCTCAACAATACTGTAATGCTAAGCGGCACGTGCGTTAGGCTTGTACGAAGACTTGCGGAGCACACCTTTGGAATGTGGTCGCACAACGGATTTGGTGCTAGATCAGTTCAATCTCAAGAGGGCCAAAAATAGGAGGAGGAGGAGGACCATCAATGATCTCTTTCCCCGCTACCTGACGCGAACTAGAATAATATTTCGATCGAGTAGCAATAAAAACGGGTGCAGAACTGTTCATCATGAACACTTGTGAACCAGATGGAGCAGAGGACTGAGGGTGCTCTACCATCTGAGTCTACTGAGGGAAAGGTTCTTTAAGAATGGATGGAGCTCCTTGGGTGCCTTTGAGCAATCGACTCACTTCAGACCGTCGAGGATAGTCCTTGGTGAAGTGCTCATCATCACAAATCAAACAAGGATACTTCGGTTTGCGTTGAGAACTATCAGCAGAACGAGGTTTTGGAGAATCCTGTTTCGGGGTATAAGTTTTAGCCTTACCTTTACCCTTTTTCTTACCTTTGGAAGTGTTATCAGTAGGATTGGCCTGAACAACATTCACTTCTGCAGGTGTGCCAGAATTCAAAGTTGACTGAGAAGCTACATTATTGGAAGAAGTCGACTTCTGCTTCCCTGAGTTAGATGAAGGAGACTTTTGAGAATTCTACGATACATAACCAATAATACCATCAATGGATGGAGTCACTGGCGGTTTAGAAGTTCCAGGTCAAGGAGCATCATGCAAGATATCATATAATGTGCCAGACTGAGAGTACACGAGATCAAGGTACTGGGCGTAAGCAATGGATTGTTCCTCGGTCACACATGCCCCCATAGCAATGTCTTTGGAAATCTGATTGACAAAGGAGGTAGTGAACCAATGAGTCAGAAGCTGATCAGGTATCTCAAATTTGATCATGCGACAACGACGCCGGCACTCATGAATATGATCCGAGATATGAGTAGCTCAGTTTTGTTTCAATGAAGTGAGGAGATGCATCCGGTCTCATAGCGGATCGGTAACTGAAAATGTGTAAGGAACGCCATGGCCAAAGAATTGAAATCTTGGAAAACTCCACAAGACAAATCAATGTACCACTTTGTAGCGGCACCAGTAAGATTTTGATGGAAAAGATGGAGACGAATAGAATCATCAACCCAAGAATTAGAAGAACACCACAAGTGGTAAGTCATCACATGCATTTGGGGGTATTCACCAGGTTCACCCTCAAATTTAGGACAATCACCAGGAATCTTGGTCTGAACCGGAGGCCAATACGGATTATGAAGAATAGGATCATTTGTTAACTTCGACACATCGGGTAATTCCAACGTAGAAAGAAACGGTAACTGAGTATTGAAAGTAATTGGAGGTCTTTGATAAGGACCTGTATGTACATTCCACCCAGTCCGAGTGGGATTCTGTCCCCATATATTCTGTCCCAAAGGATTCAGATCACAGGGATTAAAAACAGGATAATTTGGTTGATACTGGGATTGAGGACCAGGATATTGAGTCGAAGCAGACCATTGAGATCCTTGCTGAGTAGCATAAGGATTTTGCTGCGGAATGTAAGTATGACTTTGATGTTGCTGATCCACAAGTTGATTTTGAGGGTATGGAATTTTGGGTGCGCTATATACTGGTTGATTTTGAGGGTACAAAATCTGGGGTGCATTATATACCGGTTGAGAGGAAACTTGAGGGTAATAAGCACCCTGCGGCTACGTAGGTTGACCTTGTAGAGCAGGTTTAGCAGGCTACTGAGCAGGGTAAATGGGTAAAACTGGCTGCAGAAACGAAGGAATTTGCTGGTGGGTAGGTTGTGATGGACCAGGTTGACCCGGAGAAGGACCAAAGGGTTGTCCTGGTTGCACAATATTTGGGCCATACTGAACGTGTGGCTATGATTGAGGTGCAACAGGTTGTCCTTGTGACGAATAAAATTGCTCCCCAAGACCAAAATATGATCCGGGTTGATTCAGAGGTTGACCCGAGGGACCAGAGGGTTGTCCATGTTGGACCAAAGGCTGTCCTTGTAAAGGTTGGCCTTTTGGACCGTATGGTTGTCCCTGTGGACCAGAAGCAGGGCCCTGCTGAGCTAAAGGTTGTACAAGAAGAGTAGGTCCTAGATGAGTAACACTCTAATAGGGATCATAAATAGCCTGATAAGGATCAATAGGAGGCAAATAGACCAGATTACCATACACATCATAATGGTGCGGATAGATATATACGAGATTACCAACAACATCATAGTGATGGAATCGAGGGTTAGCAGGAGCCTGAGACTGTGAGAACCCTGAGAATTCTGCTGCTGAACAACCAACAGATATTCTTCAAAAGTAAGACCACCAGGAATCACAGGAGTAGTGGAAACTGAACTAGAAGCCACACAAACCATTGGTTGAACTGAAACAGATGTGAAAGTAACTGACGAACCAAGAGTCGAAGGTGATAGCCCCAACGATGGTAGGAGCGAACTCGAAGGAGGAATTACTGCACTGGATTGCACAATGGAAGCAACGCCAGACATAATCTCACTCAGAGATCTATATCCAAGCGGAAGTGAGACCGACGGTGGTGAAGATTGGGTGGAGGCACGAGAGAGATCTTTGGGAAAGAGTTGATATTCTCCTATGGAAATAGGCATTCCTTCATTGCCAACAGAACTGGAGGAATCCATATCTGAGTCCAAGGTAAGATCTTTGAAAATACTACGGGGACTAGGAGGTACTGCAGCAGCAAAAAAAGGCGATCCAAACATAAGAGGAGGAAATTCCCCTTCTTCCCCAAAACTAGACCAAGCACTTGAAGGAGGCCAATTGAATTCAACTGGCTCGTCAAGTGGAGACCGAGTAGCAAGGGGCTGGATAGACGGAAGAATAGGCTGCGAGAATTCGACAGATATAGTGGATTGAGGGGTTTCAAAAGAAGCGTCCGAAAAATAACCACCACTAGGAGGCAGTGAGGATGACGAAAATGGATGTTCTGCCACTTTGACTGTAAATCAGAACAGGAAGAAAAAGAGATAACCAATCAAAGGTACCAAAATCAAGAACCAAGGAAATCAATCAGACCAAGTAACAAACCTTTAATGGGCGTGTAATCGTAGGTGATTAATTTTATAATACTGAAACAAAAATTCACTGTTTCATGTTTTAAGAGTCGAAAAACAAGAAAAATATGACTCTAGTCACTTTCAATTTGAAACGAGCGTGAAAGGACAAGTGCTCTATGATCTCTTCTCTTGTTTTAAGAGTCACGAAAAAATCAAAATTACTTCTCAGGAATTCTAAACAAGAGGGTGTACCAGGTTTTCGTGAATTTCCATATACACCTTGGTGATCAAATGAAACAGAAATTACCAAGGACTTGACGTACATGCAGGTAGTCTCCCCGAATGCCGTGTTCAGTGTATCACGGTTACAAGGCAGCAAACTCGACTTCCTATGGATAAAAGGATTGCAACCTAGAGGGGTCTCCCATTATATATGCGATGGTACGGGGAGCACAAGTCTGTACTAGCACTGTCTGAAGCCAAAAAGTGAGCGAAAGCTACTAGGTTTTAAGACGCTGGAACACGTCTCGAGCCTAGACCACTAGAAATGTTTCGTTAGGTTCCAATGTTGCCTTAGGTTCATTGAGTAAATTTTAAAGTTAATATTGAATTATGTTTCAATTTCTAGGCCCTATCGAATGTGAAGCTAAACTTCCTAGATGCAAACTATATGCAAATGAACATCATTTCAATTCGATGAATGCTAGTTATGAGAAGGATAGAAATATTTCAAACAAGCAAACAAGGAAAACATGCGAAGAAACTTCTAATGCCCTTAATGCAATCAATCGAAAACGAAATTCCTTCCTAGATTGAAAAATGCTAGTTATGTAAAGGAACGTTCCACTTTCGATGTAACAAAAGAATGAAAAAATATTTTTTGATTTTTTGAATTTTCAATGAAATGAAGCACACATTGTACTAATTCAATGGAAAAAAAATAAACACTAGTTTGAGTTTTGTGAATGTAAGGTTTTGAAAGTGAATGACTCAACCAAAGCGAAACAGACACAAAACATGCAAGCTAATGGAGAAAACTTTCAAATGAAAAAGAGAGTTCCTAAAGTGACCCAAATAAGCAAAGTAATCGATGCTCAAAGTATTGAAGAAGAAGGACTAATCAAAAAATGAAAAGACCATTCAATCAGCAAAACAAAAGGATCAAGAAAACTCAGTCTAAAAACCTGACACAAGACTGATAACAATCAAAGAGACTTGTTCTCGAACAGAAGGTTCGGTGTGTAAGAACATCTAGAAACCCTAAGGTCTTAAATGACATCGATAGGAAAATAGACAAACGACTGAGGGAAACAAGTCTACAGTAGTCAACACAGTCTGCAAAGGCTTAAACACACTAAAAAATAACCTAGAATCAAGAAAAAATGACCAAAATACGCATTAGGGAGGTTAAACCAAAACCTACAGGGGTTGGCATGACTGTAAGGCTGTAATCCGCGCCATATAGAGGTTGGCGCAAGTGCTAAAAGAGCAATCTGCGCGACTGTCCAGAAAAAAAAAATGCGCCAAGCTGGATACCTATGTGAAAAAGAGGAAAAACCCTAACCTAATGAGCAGAGGTCAACCTTGACACTCTGGATTTGAACAGAGGATGGAAACTCAACAAACAAACCATAAAAGATAGATAACTAAACCAATAATTGAAACCGACCCAACAGGATGACACCACAAACTCGCACTGATTCCCAATGGAGTTGACAATTTTTTATGAAGGTGAATCCTCTCTGCGGATAGAGACGATCCCTCTAGCCCTAGGGTGGGTCTAGTAACAAATGGACATGCTAAAGTGTTGCTTCCTAGTTAATGAATGAACAAAAGACATGGTAGATTGACCTACCTTGAATTCAACGCTGTCGATGTTGCAGAGCGAGTAGTGGCCTCTCGCTCCTGCCTTGGAAAATCACGATCCGTTCCCTTTCACGCTCAGATACCTGCACATAGGACAAAGAACAAGAACAACATATGACATAATAGTTTCATTCACAAATATTAACCAGTCAAATAAGGCTAAACATATCGCATCAAATAAACATCATAACTCAATAGTGGAACCAAATAGTAGTCATGTATATTAATGAGTAGAAGGAAGAGTACAATTGATGCTTTCATGTCGCAGTCTCCTACAGTGGGGTTCAGATGAAGCGCGTCTCAAATTTTGGATAGGGAATTCGGACTCAAGCTCCCTTAAAAGTCATCGACTCGAGCTCTCTCAACATAATATTTCTTACTCTATCTTCTCTAGTAGCTTAGTTATAGTATAATTCTCCTAGTTCAGCTATTCAGCCGTTCAACTAGCATCTACTAAAAGAGATAGTTTCTTATATAGAGGAAAGATAGGAGGTTGGTATCCCTACAAAGGTGGGAGGGAGTCCTATCCTTTAGGATATTCCAAGGGAGGTGGAAACTACTAACTAAAGGAAGGAGTCTGTGGTTGTTTCAGTTCAACCACTCCCAATGACTCATCCCCGAGGTGGTTGGAATGGAACCTCCGCCTCTATTTTTAAAAGACATTCCATAAACAGCTTGGCGCAGGTGTCTAACAGGCACAGAGTGCCAAGTGGCGCAGGCTCAGTGTTAAATTTCCTGGTCGGCGCGAGGGTGTAACTGGATACTCGCGCCAAGGCAAAAATAGGGATTTTCACAGCTCTGCTTAGGGAAATGTCAACAAGAAGAATGTTGCTTTCATCAAAAGGGATGCAAGGATGGTATTTGCAAAGCATGACACTGCTTGTTGGTCACAAAAACGACCCTCCAATGCGCGAGTTGGGAATTGCAGGGATAGTGACAAAATGCTATGTAACAGGATGTGGAAGGAATGCTTTGTGCCATTTATATTATCCAACCTGAGTGGATAACTGAAGCAAGGGATGAATGGAAGAATGATGAAGAGGTGTGGACACTCATTCAAAATTTTCAGAAAGTTCCTAGTACATCTGAAACATTTAGCTGGAAAAATGATTCATTATGGTACAAAGATCACTTATATATTTGAAAGAATTCCCAAATAAAACAAAATATTCTTTTGTAATTTCACATCTCTCCCTTAGGAGGGCACTTAGTATTTTTAAAAACTCACCACAGGGTCAAGAAGGATTTTTTTTGGGATGGCCTTAAATATGATATTTGAAAGTTTGTGGCAGAATGTTTGGTTTGCCAACAAAATAAAGTTGAGGCAGTTGAGGCCCCAAGTCTGTTACAACCTTTATCCATTCCAAGTCAACGTTGGGAGGAGGTTTCAATGGATTTTATCATAGGTTTACCCAAGTCCAAAGGAAATACTTTCATCATGGTGGTAGTTGACAGACTTACCAAGTATGCACACTTTTGTGCATTATCTGATCCATTTAAAGCTAGTACGGTTTCTACTGCATTTATGGAAACAATTCAAAAGCTACATGGAAACCCAAAGATCATTGTAAGCGACATAGATCCCATTTTTACAGGAAAATTTTTGACAAAATTATTTTCTTGTTTGGGTACTCAATTAGCTCATAGCTCATCATATCATCCTCAATCTGATGGGAAAACTGAGATAGTGAAAAAATGCTTGGAAGGATATCTTCGTTGCTTTGTATCTGATAAACATACATAATGGGTCAAGTGGTTATCTCTCACTGAATGGTGGTATAACACTTCCTTCCATACTGCAGCAAAAATGACCCCATTTATGGCACTTTATGGACATCATCCACCATCCATCACATCATATTTAAGAGAAAAATCTAAGGTTCAAGCAGTGGAATATTACATCGAGCATCATCAACAGGTTCTCAAACTCTAAAAGGATAACCTCACATTGGCGCAGAATCGAATGAAACAAATGCAGATCAACATCGCATCGAAATATGTTTTCATGTAAGCGACTGGGTATTTTTATGACTACAACCATACAAAAAAATGTCCCTCAAGCAAGCTAAGAAGGATAATAAATGATCACCAAATTATTATGATCCTTACAGGGTGTTGCAAAATATTGGTACTATGGCATACAAATTGGAGCTTCCTGCATCTTCCCGAGTGCACCCAATTTTCTATGTTTCATGCTTAAAGAAGGTTATAGGTGACAAGCTCCCAGTTCAAACAATATTTCCAAAACTTTACGAAGAAGGAAAGATCATATTGGAACTTGAAGCAGTCATAAATCAAAAACTATGAAATCGACAATTTTAGAGTATTTCATCAAGTGGAAGAACTTACCTGCTGAAGGTTTGACATGGGAGGATGAGAATTTTATACAGAAGCATCCAGAACTACTGAAGTGTTGAGGACAACACTTGTTTGAAGGAGAGTGGTGTTATCACTATTAAAATTTTCTAAACTTAGTCAGTTTATACTTGCTCTTAAGTCATGGTATTATATAGGGTTTGAGTCATTTTTATGTTTTATAGGGTCTAAGCCATAGGTTACAAGTCTCATTTCATCACCAAATAAAGTTCATAAACCTTGCTTTACTCTTTAGAAGTCTCATACCACGTTTTGAAAACCATATTTTAAGTCTTTTTTAGAAAATTTTTGAGTAAGCCACGAAACCACGTTTTCGTAGCACTCTTAGTGTAAAAAAATGCTTCCGCGCTACGAAAACGCTGGTCTTTTCATAACACAAAATCCCGAAATCACATTACCAGTGCTACGAAATCGGGGATTCAAAATTTTTCGGTTTAGCTGTCACATCCACCAATTTGGGTTAAATTTTCATGATTATGGTGTCACTCCACAAATCCCCCCTCACGCATGCAACCATCCAAAGCAATTATGAAATCATTATGAGATTCGTTAGGGGTCATTTGTCATTGGTCCTTTGCAAATTTGAAAAGGGGTTGGTTATCATTGATTTTGTCTCATGCAAAGAAAACAATGCATGCATATCTATTGTTGAAAGAGAAGCTTATGATAAGAAACCAGAGCTCTCCTTAAGTTTTCAAGCGAGGCAGAATTTTCAATCAAGCGAGGCAAAATTTCAATCAAGCAAGGCTGCACCCAATTGATGTTATGTCAGCTGTTTGGATACTTGCTAATCCAGTGAGTTTGAAAATGATTGCTGATTGAAACAGGGTTTCTAATCAAGTGAGGCAAAACTTCAATCAAGCGACACTGAACCAAATTTTCAAGTGAGCCAGTTCATCCAACAAGGAGGTCTATTACAGGTTTGCTGAAGACACAGAGTTTTCAGGAGGAAGATGACAAAAGAAAAAAAAAATCACCAATCTGGTCACTGTCTGAGAACATAACCTGAAGGTTTAGAAGCTCTCACAAGAGATAAATATGTTGAAGAAGACTTCAAGAAGGTAGGGTGCTGGAGGTTCTGCAAAAAGCTTCAAGGAGGACATAATCAGGTTACCAAAGAATTTTCTATGAACTTCACAGGATCAAACACAAAGGTTGGTTTTCTCAATTTACCAATTTCTCCTGAAGTTATATCAGCGGTCACAAAAATTCCAAGGGGGGAAGATAAATGGTTCAAAAATTTTAGGTTTGAAATGCAACCATGCAAAATATTTTTGAAACCAGAGTTTATGGATACTGATTTGAACAAAGCTGTGCCAAGAAGTTATGTCAAGGATGTATTTTCCAATCTGCTATACAACATCCAAAGGTACTTCACTTGCGAAGGGAGATACCACAAGGTGTACACTTACCACTTTAAACTCTTATTGCATTTCATAGGAATAATCTCTCTAGATTTACATTTCTTTATATTTCGAAGTCTAGCCAAGATGGCAGACAAAGTACAGATGAAAGCTCAGGCATGTGAAACCTCATTATTTAATCATGGTCTAGTCAAGTTAATAGTTTTGCATGGGCTTCAGAAAGTGAATAGAGAATGGTCTGCATTTCTCTTTTTGAGTGGAATAAGGGTTGAAGGAATAGGTGCTAGCCCTCAAGTTAAAGAAACATCTTCATCAAAGACTACTGAACCTGCATAAACAAAATCAAGGAGGTTTGTCAAGCTTAAGCCCAGGAAACAGGTTAAGGAACCAATGATAAACACATCATTGAATATCCAAAGGACTCCTCAATCTGCACAGAAGAAGAGAACTCATGTCAAAGAGACAATTCAGAAACAGTCAAATAGTAAAAAAACTTAGAAGAAGTTGACTATGAGTTAGAGGTCAAAGGAGAAGGGTAAGGCTGTGGTCATAGATAAAAACTTGGAATTAAGAGGTGACTTGAATGATATATTACAAGCTATTGACATTGAGGAGTCTCCCCTAGTTCAAGCAGATTTCATCAAATTGGATACAGGTGGCAAATCAAAGAAATTGAAAACATCCAAAAAATTAAATTTTGAGGATGAAGTGTCAGAGTTTGTCTTTAAGCCTAGGAAACCCTTGACTAGGCAGTCTAAGAAATTACAGCAACCAAACATAGAGATAAACTAAACAGGAGGTGAGGATGCAAATTTTTTTGAAGAACCCATAAATATATCATCTCCAATACTGGAAGAAGACATAAACAAAGTTTTTAATACTCAGAGAGAAAACAGTAGTTATGAGGAGGTTAAAGACAAACTCAGACTTGCAAACATTGAAATTGATAAATTGAAGAAGAAAGTGAGAATGCATGCTGTAGAAAGGTCAAACTTTGAGAGGTTGAAAGGTTTGTGGGAGATAGAAAAGGTTTCAAACATTGAGTCAATTAGCAGTCAAGATCAATTCTACATATGGATTGTCCCTGCAATCAAGGAAGAAAAGTTCATAAGGATGGTTAATACCAAACTAAGAGCTAATAATAGAAGGCTTAAAAATCAGGTTGAAGATCTTGAGATACAACTAGCAAATCCTGAAGATCAACCACAACAAAAATGAGTGTAAACAGTAAGTGACATCTCCTAACACATTTTTGGAGTTATGTGGAAAGATTTAATTTTTGAAAGCAGTTCAGAGTTGATTTTTTTGATTATGAGAGCTTATATATAAATGGAAGGATGGCAGTAAAGGTTTGAAGCTTAAAGTTTTGGAAAAAGCTGTGAAGATATAGACACAACAGTTTCGTAGCGCGCTGTGAAATTGCTGTAGGATGCAATTTAAACAATTTTGCAAAGTTTCAAAGGGTGAAAAGGCATGCTTTTAAAACCTTGATGCTGATAAATAATGTATAAAGATCACAAGTGAAGATCCAATGGAAAAATAAAGAAAAATGAAGATTACAAGTGAGGTTTTCAAAGGTAAATTTCTATGCTACGAAAACATCAGACAGTTTCATAGCGCAGCAATGTTAACACTTTTTGGCATTTATTCAAAAAGTTTGGTTTGGGTACAGCTGGAAGGGCGAAGTCACATGAGTTTAATAAGACATTTCCACATATTTTTGAGCACAAGTTTGTCAACAGATAGTTTGAAGAAACATAAATGAAGCACTATAGCTATTTTGTCGGGAGCATGTCCCTATCTTTCAGGGCAGATAAGAGGTAAATCAATACAGTCTAACAGCAAGGAGATGGACATCATCAAGGTCGAAGTTTAGGAGGAGCAACTGTCAGATAGAAGATTTAATATTTGGATAAGGTTGTTAAGTTATAATAAAGAGTTTTAATCCTAGTTGTATTAGGACTCCAGAACAGACAATTTAACTGTTAGATGTAATTAAAAGTTTGTTTTAGCAGTTGATAGGTGTCAAGCTAGCAAATTTGATTTTTTCTCAAATTATTGGAGAGAATCCAATAATGTAATGATGACTCTATAAAAGACAAGAAGTTGAATTGCACAGGGTTGGCAATTTTCATTAACAAGCATACTGTTTTGTTGTAGCAGAAACTGTGTTTTTATATTAATACAGAGATATTGGTTTCATCACTCAGGATTCAGAAAGGGTTATTGATGTTTGATATTCTCATGGTTTTCCTCTTTCAATTACTTGTAGTGGCATGAATGCATGTTACTTATAATTCACTGAAGGTGCTCTAACTTCCTTCATATGTTCATGAATTGTGTTTATTTTCTTTCCTACTGTTCTGTTGATGCATCTAAACCCTGAAATGCCCTGACTTCCATATGAAGCTGATACTCATGTTTTGTGAAAACACACTTGACTCCATAAGCCCAATAGATGTTTGGTTATTATCAGTACAACCAATTATCCATTTTTATCCATTTTACTCATAGAGTTAGCCATCTAATCCTTATTTGAAAATCATAAACCTATTGACAAAGCCCTCTTAGGTTGAGGAGGCTAAGCATCAACTAAAAGTCTAGTTTGAAACAGTTACTCAGAGTCTTCTTGATAAACAACCTATCAGGGTCTGATTTTGAGATAAGATTTTGGTGCGTCTGTCGGGAGTCCGAAGATTATTCATTCCCGAAATCAAGAAGATGAACTTCTGAAGGTAGCAGGAGCTCAGAAGGTTTTTTGAGGCTACAATATACCTTGGTGACTCCATACATTTTTCAAATTTTAAAGGTGGCTTCAAGAAGTAGATACACACGGAGCAATCTTGATCCCAATCCACCTACCGCTGTGGACAATCCAAACACTATTTCAAAAAGTCAAAGAATTTCAGAAATATCAGGTACTCCATCTCATTCGAAATATTTGTCCTATGAAATATTAAGAAGTCCTGAAGATAAGAAAGTTGATGAAAATATTCATGAATTGTCATTTAGATCAGAAAGTGAAAAAGAACTCATTGATATTATCTTAGACTTGCAAAAAAGAGGAATTGACACTTCAAACTTAGTGACATAAGAAGACAAGGAAGAGTTTTGGGAAGCTGTTACCTCTGAACTACTGCTAGAAAAAGAGTCTTTAGATAAACTCAAAGAACTTGATCCTTTCGAAGTCTTGCTGAAATCCAAAGCTGGTTTACCCCTTCCAAATTGGAGTTCTATTGTCAGTGGCTTACAAAAACCAAGCAGTCCTCCTCATATTAGTTCTTCATCTTCTTTTTTTGCCCCTCCTAAAACTACTGTTCATCCTCCAGTCATGGCTGCTCCTGCTAGGTATGCACCACTCGTACTCCCTGCTGTTTTACATGACCTTCCTAGTAAATATGCTACTAGGATTCCTACTTGGGGTAGTGATGAGGAAATTTCAGCAGAGGAATTTGTAGACAGATTTAATGATTTCATAGATAGAGAGGAAGTTGATGATGAAGATGTGAAGCTTAGGTTATTTTCACAGATTTTTATTGGTGAAGTTAGAAAATGGTTTAAATCTCTTGCACCAGGATGCATTAGAACTTGGAATTATTTTGAAGACAAATTCTTAAGAAAATGGGGTAATAGAACCAATCCAGTCCAAGCACTCATTGAATATAACAGCCTTAGAAAGGCAGTTGATGAGTCTATTCAAAAATTTTCAAAGAGATTTAATAAACTTTTTGACTCAATTCCAGCTCATTTGAAACCTCCTGAAGCTTTAGCACAAATGAGATATGCTAAAGCATTTGATTATGAATTTTCTATCTTGTTGAGAGAAAGATAATGATCTTCACTTGCTGAAATGAAAAGTGATGCAGTTAAGGTTGAGGTAAACATGATAGCTGCTAAAATGTCAAAAATGGGAAAAACTAAATTGAAAGAAGAAGAGAAACCATCCACCTCAACTTCTGAAGACAAATTTGATTCAATGATGAAAACCATGGAGAAGTTGATGGACAGGTTAGCTCTCGGTAACACTTCTGCTCCTCCTGTGCAACATGAACCTCAATTCAGAAATCCACAATTTAGGAGACCTCAAAATCAACAAAGGCCAAGAGAGAATATAAATCAACAAGCTGACCCTCTAGTGAGACCTCCTTTTCAGCAAAATTTGGTAGATGAAGAAGATGAGCCTGAGATTCTCGAAGAATCCATCCATTGTCTTGACGAATAAATGTCAGGAATCTTCTTGACTAAAGAAGAGCATGCCGAGTCAGATTTGGCTAATCAAGGAGAAGAACCATCATATTATTTTAAAGGGTATCAACATGCTATTTTCGAGATGCAAAAGCAATATAATCTCAGAAATAGAAATGTGCCTATCATTGCAAACAAAGCGCAACCCAAGAAAGATGATCCAAAGGCTTCCGAAGCTAAGAATGATACCCAAAAGATGGATGAAGGTAAAAAGGATACTCCACTTGGTAAGAAATACACTCAACTTCCCCCTCTTGTCAAAGATGCTGAAAAATCTGTTTCTGTTTTCAACCTTGAGAATGAAATTTCAAAGATTAAAATATCAGTCCTTTCAGTGAGATTCTCAAGGTGAATGAATATAGAAGCAAGATAGTTAAGATGTTGAATTCACAACCAGGGGCTGCTGATATCTTAAATGTCCAAGAAGATAATCCTGCTATATATTTGGGTCCAAGGTTAGAAGATGATCAAAATGAAGAGTTTCCTCTTTTTTATGTAAGCATTAGTATTCATGATATGACTTTACATAATGCTATGCTATATTCCAGGGCTTCACATAACCTTATGCCCAAAGTAATCATGGAAAGAATGGGATTACAAATCACAAGACCATATAAAGATTTGTTTTCTTTTGATTTAAAGAGAGTTCAATGTATTGGTCTAATCAAGGATGTTGTTGTTGGTCTAACACAAATCCCAGCAAAGACAGTGGTTATGGACATTGTTGTGGCTGATGTTCCTCCAAATTTTGGTATGCTATTGTCAAGATCATGGGCAGCGAAAATCAAAGGCACAATGCAGATGGATCTTACCTACGCTACTATTCCAGTTCTTGGTGAACAAAGGAGATTGTATCGGGAGGCTAGAATGGCTTACATGGTAAGTAGAAAAGATAAGCCTAAGAATTTTCCTATTTATGCCTTTGATACTGAACTTGGATCTGCCATTCTTTTCAATGAATCAACTGATAGTGTTGAGGAAGAAATAAGAGCAGAAAATCAGCATTCAGAAAATCAGCACTCAGAAAATCAGCGTGCAGAAAATCGACAAGTAAATGACGAAGAGATGGAGGAATGGTGGTAATTGTAATTTGATGGATCAGTGGGAAAAGAAGGGGCAGGAGCAGGGATTTGGATTACAAATCCAAATGATGAGAGTAAGTTTTACTCTTACAAACTGAATTTTGATTGCACAAACAACATGGCTGAATATGAATATTTGATTTTGGATCTAGATGTTTTGAAAAAGATGAAGGTTCGAAATATATTTATTTTTGGAGATTCTGAATTGGTTATTAGACAAGTTGAAGGTGTCTATCAAACGAAGGATGTAGGAATGAGGGCTTACAGAAATTTAGTTTTAGACTTGTTGGAAAACTTCCAGTCTTATTCCTTCATAGTCAAAACTAGAGATCAGAATTCTATTGCTGACTCCCTTGCTGTCTCGGCAAGTCTTTTCATCATTCCTATGCATTCAAATGAAAAATATGAGATTGAAGTTCTTCATAGGCTAGATCTACTGGACAATATCATAAACTGGCAAGTTTTTGAAGATGATCAACAGGTAAAGAATTTTATTGAGCTGAAAGAAGAATTTGAAAGTACACATGTGGATTAGCAAAATATGCTTGTTGAGCCTAAAGAAAATTATGAAGTTTTGCAATTGAAGAATAATGCAATACCAAAGGGTCTTATTCCTCTTGAGAAGCTTTTTGATCATAATGATATTTTTAAAGCATCAAAATTACAAGCTGATGAAGAAGAAGTAGAGAGCTGTAATCTTGGTACATTAGCTTTGCCTAAAATGATAAAAATTTCAAAGCTTCTTTCAGCTGATGTGAAATTCAAATATATTGAGATGATGAGAAGGTTTATGGATGTTTTTGCTTGGAGTTATGCTAATTTAAAGCAATATGATCCTTCTATTATTCAACATACTATTCCTATCAAGGAAAATGAGAAGCCTTTCAAGAAGAAATTGAGAAGAATTAATCCTCTTCTCATGCCATTGATTGAAAAGGAGGTTAAGAAACTCTTTGATGTAAAGATCATTGTTCCAATCAGATTTTAAAATTGGTTTGCAAACTTAATTCCGGTAAGGAAGAAGAGTGGAGAAATCAGAATTTGTATTGACTTCAGAAATTTGAATAAGGCTTCACTAAGGGATAACTATCCTCTTCCTAAAATGGATTCAATTCTGCAAAATATTGTTGGTTCACAAAGGATGTCTATGCTTGGTGGTTTTTCAGGTTACAATCAGATTCTTGTGCATCCAGATGATCGAAAAAACAGCCTTCACAACGCCATGGGGTACATTCATGTATGCTAAAATTCCTTTTGGTCTCATGAATGCGGGAGCCACTTTCCAAAGAGCAATGGACATTGATTTTTCTGAAGAAAAGGATAAGTCGGTAGTTGTTTATCTTAATGATATCATAGTCTATTCAAAAAAAGAAGAAGATCATTTGAAACACTTAGAAAAAATTCTGCTGAAATGTAGAAGGTTTGGTATCTCCCTTAATCCTACTAAAAGCATCTTTGCTTTAACATCAGGAAAATTACTTGGTCATATTATTTCTGAAGAAGGAATTAGGATTGATCCTAATAGATTAAATGCAATTCAAAAGGTAGATTTTCCAAGAAGTAGGAAAGAGATTCAATCTTTTCTTGGGAAAGTGAATTTTGTTAGGCGTTTCATTCCTAACTTTGTTGAGATTGTCAAAGATATAACAAGGATGTTAAAGAAAGGATTTGACATTAAATGGACAGCTGAAGCAAAGAAATATTTTGAAGAAATCAAGAAGGCACTCACACAAGCACCGGTACTCATCAGTCCGGATTTTTCCAAAGAATTTCTGGTTTTTACATTTGCTTCCGAAAAAACAATTGTTGGAGTTTTGCTACAAAAAGGAAATAAAGGTATTGAACAACATATTTCTTTCTTTAGTAGGACATTAGCAAATGCTGAGCTGAAGTATAATATTCTAGAGAAGTAGGCTTATGCTTTGGTGAAAGCTATAAAAGATTTCAGAATTTATATTTTGCATTCACACATCATAGCATATGTTCCAAGTGTTGTGATAAAAGACATTCTAACTTAGGCAGATCCAGATGGCAAGAGGGGAAAATGGATCGCCAAATTGCTGGAATATGATATAGAAATCAAACCAACGAAGTTGGTGAAGGGACAAGGTTTGGAAAAACTAATGACTCAGTCAAATCTGGACTTTCTTGACATAAATCTAAATTCAGAAATATCATAAATTTCTGAAAATGAAGAAGAATTGGTCCAAATTGATGAGAAATTTCTTACTTCAGAGTGGTATAAGGATGTGGTTTTTGTCCTACAGCATAATAAAGCTCCCGTTGATCTATCAAAGTCCAAAGCAAGGTTTGTTAAGCTGAAATCATTGCGATATTTTGTTTATGATAGAAATCTATTTTGGAAATATGCAGGAGGAATTTTGCTGAATTTTCTACTTGAAGAAGAGGCTGAAAAGATCATCGAAGAATTCCATAAAGGTGATTGCAGAGGACATCATTATTGGAAAGCTATAGCAAACAAGATCCTAAGAGCTGGATATTTTTGGCCAACAATGTTTAAAGACATTTACAAAAAGATCGCTGCATGTCATGAGTGCCAAATTTTTGAAGGAAGAAGAAAGCTTGTACCTCTACCTTTGGTTCCTATCTATGTTGAAGCTCCTTTTTAGCAATGGGGGTTAGAATTTATTGGAGAGATACATCTATATTCATCAGGGCAGCATCACTGGATTCTTACAGCAACATACTACTTCACCAAATCAATAGAAGCGATACCAACTAGGCAAGCTAATGACTCTGTAATTATTTCTTTCTTAGAGAATAATATATTGTCAAGATTTGGCTGTCCCATGAAGATTATAACAGATAATTCTCAAGCATTTAAGTCCAAGAAGATGATAAATTTCTGCCATCAATATCACATCACTCTTGGACACTCTACAACATACTATCCACAAGGTAATGGTCTTCCTGAATCATCAAACAAGAGCATTGTAAGAATCATCAAAAAGGTACTGCAGGAGAACAAGAAAGCTTGGCACTTAAAGCTGAAGTCCGCCTTATGGGCTGATAGGATTTGTACAAAGAGATCAATTGGAACTTCGCCATATGAATTAGTCTATGGGGCTAAAGCTATTTTCCCAACATCACTTGGGGTGCCGGTTATGAAGTTATTTCAAGGACTTGAAGAAGAACCAAATGCCATCCAAAGGAGGATAAAACAACTGATAGCCTTGCAATAAAAGAGAAATGAAGTCTATGACAGTCATCAGCATGTTCAAAACAGAATTAAGAATACATTTGATTGGAATATCAAAGAGGACAGTTTTCAGATTCATGACAAAGTGCTGAAATGGGAGGAAAAAATTGAGGAAAAGGGAAAGCATGGTAAGTTTGAGAATTTATGGAAGGGTCCTTTTCAGATTGCTGGTTTTCATGGAAACAACTGTAATATTCCTTTTTCGGGAATTTCTGTAATGTGGTCCTCAAGGACGCTGTATAAGGGAGGCAGTGTAAAAATAAGCTGAAAGGGGGCTTAGATCCCCTTGTTAACTCATTAAAAAATTCTCTTCCAGAAGTTGAGCCCAAAGAAATAACTCTAGATGGGTTATTCAGATCTCCCCAAACTAGATCCCTTAAAGAATGCTCAAAGAGAGAGCCTACAACAACATATGAGCATAATCATGAAACTCTGCAAAACTGTACATGTCAATATATGGAATATAATACAGCCATCATGTTTATTAATATAGCAGCTACAATATACAGAAATATTTTGAGGGACAAGCCACTCAAGCTACTGGAATGAACCTCCAATGATTAAACTATGAAATACATGAGTTGCTGCAACTGCACAAAATGCCAGAGAGCAGTGACAGCGTTGCCTATATTAGAGTAGCTGCTGCTATAGATTCATAAACATGAAATATGGCTGAAATATACAAGAAATGCCCAAGAATAGAAGAATGGGCTCCAATACAAGATTTCTAGCCAATCTAGAAGAGATTTCTAGAAATGCCGGAGAATGTACAATGTGACAATTTGACTTGTCACTGCAACTGAATCAAAATATAAAATGAGGCTATAGCAGATTAGCAATAGAGATGCTCTCCTCTGATAGTGTATCTGTTACACCATTTTTTGGTCATCTAACCTATTATCATTAGATGGACCCAAGTACACCATGTAAGACCAATTTTACCCTAAGTAAAATTGCTTTCACTATGTGAAATAACTTAGTAAAACACCTTTATTAAGTTGTTTATGGTCTAAACAGGAAACCCCAAAAGAAAATAATAAACAAATCTATATTTGTTTATATTTCCTCAAGGAATAATTAGTTAAACATCAATTTAATTATTATTCCTGGTCATATTTAACCCAAAACAAGGAAATCAATTAAATAAATCCTTATTTATTTGATTATTTCCTAGGAATAAGTTATTTAATCCTTATTTAAATAATATTCCTAGTTAAATTTGACTAAATCATTTATAAATAATTATTTATTTAATTATATTTCCACCATTTCCTTAAAATAATAAATAAATCATTTATTTATTTATTATTTACAAATAAAGGAATTGACCCAAGTCAAAAATCATTTCCCCTCCAACAAATATAATAAGATATTCCTAAAAGGTGGTTCTAGAATTTGATTAATAATATTTTATTCATGCACCAAGTTCTAGACCGCCCTAATATTTTGTTATAAATAGAAGGGTTTTTCCATTCATTAGGCACCTTTCATTGCATATTAGATCACTCTAGAACTATATTCCTGGTCTGACTTTGAGCCATCATCATTGTCACATTCTCCATTATTTTCTTTGTGAGCTCCCTTTGAGTTCTATGTTTGTCTGGGTTTTCTACACCAACAAGAGAGAGAAATTTTAGATATGAAATGCTAAGGACTTTCAAGAACCCATCCCATTGAGGAGAATTGGAAACACCTTTCTTGTTTTCCTCTCAGGTGCCCCTTTAATATAAAAACTCTTTCAAACATATTGTTCTTGTCTTGTCTATTGGATGCATGGAGCAACATTTTACTTTTATTGCTTAATGTATTTCTATGCATAGATCTGGATTTGTGCAGCTTTATTTGGATCAACTAACTGCAGATTTGAAGATATTGGAAGCCATAATTGATGTTAGGGCTATTTTTTATGCATAGCTAAAGTGGTATTTTTCCGACAAAATATTCATACTAACAGCATCTAAGCAAAAGGCCGATCCTTTTACTTAGAAACAACTCCTCCTGATGAGCTCAAATGACCCTCCCAACAACTGCTTGCCAAAATAACGCAGATCAAGCTCAAAACTGCGCTGTGAGGGAAGCTGGATGGTTGGCCTAATGCCAATGATATGAAAATAAGCCCAGGAGTCCTCCTCACTGATCCTCTAATGAATAGCTGAGCCCTCCACTGAAAAACAAGCCAAGGAACCACTCAAGAGATCCTTTGTTGCTGCACCTTGCAGCAAAAAGTTATCAGGCTCTAGGAATAACGCTATGATTGAAGGAGGTAGCTTTGGCCAAATGCTGGAATGAGGAAATGTAGCTCTAGAACCCCTCCTTCCCTAAGGATGAGGCAGGGATTCCTGACCGGGAACACCCTAGTGCTATGCAGCAGTGCACTTCTTGCTAAACAGCAAGAGGAGCGAAGTCTCAACAGACTAAGAAAAATAATAATTAAGCATGAAGAACAATGGCCCTCCTCCTCTCCTCATATAGCAAGTGCTCCATTCCACCATGGGTCCCATCCACATGTGCCTTCCAACTCATGCATGTGATCCTCCTCTAAAACTGCGCAGTCCATCAAGGAGATACATTGTATCTAGACAATGCATGTGGACTTGGTCAAAATGTCTAGATCAAGCATGATCCAATCCTGTTCACACCATGTGGTGCTCACATCAGCTGCTTTATTACTCCTTCTTTCACACAAGGAGTGTTATTTCTTCCTTCTCAAGGATTATGGGGTCTCCTTACCCATTTTATTTAACTAAATAAAATACTGCTAATTATAATGTTCCTTTTAGCTTGAGGCTAAAAATTGGGAACATTACAGTCCTCCTCTCCCACATGTTTCTTGTCCTCAAGCAACTGCATAGAGAGAAAAAAAATTCTCCCCCTTCTTCTCTTGTGGCCTCCTCATCAACCATCTCCACCACTGCTCAAGATATGCTGCAATAAATTTGTCCTCCGATGCTTCCTCCCAAATATGCAAACCGGAATGGTGCTCATCATGGAAAGATAGAAGGTGTAGGTGGAAACCTTCTTGCTGTGCTATGGACTCCTCAAGGTAGGAGTGATGACATGCATGGGAAAATTTTGTCCCCAATGATGATCCTCTCATCCATGCTATCATCCAAATAAAGAACTCAACCCCGGTTTTATGCAATGTGTTGGGGCTGAATGGAGAGTTGGGCTTTTGATTCCCAAGAGGTTTGTCTCTCCATTTGTGGTACACATGGGGCTGCCTTTGAGCTTGGGATGAAATGGTATGGCCTCCAAGAATGGCCCAAGCTTCCTCATCAAGAAAATCAAGCATGAAGTGCCCCCTCAAGTTCTCCAAGTGGTTTTTCCCACAAGAAGAGAAACGTAGCAATGTGGCAATCATGGTTTGCCCATGGTGTCTCCTGTGATACAAAGCATGTACAATGGGAAGAATCATGCTCCCAATGGGATGTCCCAAAATATACAACACTCTCACAATAGTGCTCCTTGTGAATGTATAAACATCAGCAATATAAGGAGGCAACATGCAATAAAAATAAGTTGTCATAAGACAACTAGAGAGTGGGTCACTGCTCCACTCATGGGACCAATGCAATGCATCTCTTACCTGCATCAAAACTAAAAACAACAAGTTCTTTCCCAACCAATTTTTTTCTGCCACAAACATCTCATAAGGTGAAAACATGAAAGAACAAATTGGTGCCAATGGTGCACACCAAGAAGCATGTGGCTTCCCCCACAAACCATCATGAAAATAGCCACTCCCATTGCTGCAATGAGCCACAAGTACATCATAATAAGGAGCATAAGGAGGTGTGATCATCCTTAGCTCATCAAGCTGTTCATATAAAGTAAAGGAAGGTAAATCAAAATGAGAGTATATACCTCCTTTACCATGTACTCTGGTCCTTGAGCTGAAATGGCTCATCTGAATGCTCTCCCCCACCTCCAATGAGTAGGGAAATGGTTGTGCCAACCTCTCCAAAATCATCTGGGCTATTCATATATCCATATGCTGATATAGATCGTGCTGAATTCCCTCCCAAATGAACTCCCCTAGAAAAGCAAAATATGCATCAAAGTGCATAGCTAGAAAGTCCTCATGTGCTGCATGTAATAGTTTCTCCTTAAGACTAGAATCTCTAGTCAAGAAGACTCTGTCATAATAATAGATGACCATATCAACCACCATGTACCTGCCATCTCCATCCGGTTCATCCAAAACCATGCATGCACCTAGATCCTGGGAGTACTCTACCAAAAGTGGAGACCTCCAACACGGATCAATCCTCCTCATAGACAACGCTGGTAATCTGCAATGTGATGCTCCCCTCATGCTGCTGCCTGCTAATTTGACATCCCCCATGCCAAATTTATCCTCCAAAATGCTTCCATGCCCATCATGTAGCTGCTCATGCTCAAATAGTGATGGTGTCCTTTGGAAGTTGACCTCCCATGAGAAGATGTCATCCACAAGGAGTCTCCCAAGCTGGGTCAAAGTAAGCATGAGTGGCCTCCATCCACTCCTATGTATGAAAGAGTCCTCCCTCAAAGGAAGTATCCTCTTCCCCATAAAATATGTGGAGCAGTCATCCTGCATCATGAAGATGCCATCCTCCATCCTTGCAACAAACCCTGTCAGCGCAGTATAACTGATGAGAGTGGGTGATACTGAAAATGAGAGAGTGTCTCCCTTCTCCTTGGGTTTATCCCAAACTCTATGCGCTGTGATGGACTCCTCCAATGTCTTTACCTCTCCGAAATCCAAGAGTGGTGAACTAAATGACAAGTTGCCCCTCATCAATGCTAGATCAGGTGGCCTTCCAGGTGGAATGCCTCCATATAGTGAGACATCAAGTTCAGAAGTGGACTGTATGTATAAGAGGACTGATTTGTCCCTCTCTCCACTGCATTGTACAGTCTCCTTCTCTTGTGCAAAGACTTTCTGGAATAGATAAGGGTGTATCAACCCTTGATGCTGATCCTTCTCTTCTTCCTCCATCTCAGAATCCCCAAAAACTTCTACAAATGGTTCCGGAATTGTGCTTTGGTTCCCACATGTTGAATCTCCTGGAATCCCTTGTATAGAAATAAGGACTTCTCTCATGGAAGAAATGGATCCCCTCTCATCTCCATGTGGTGATGTATCTTCCTCCAATGATACAACGCTGTGGGTTCTTCCATGCACATTCTCTTCATCAATATGTGAGTATGCCTCCCCTTCAATGAGAGACCATGGATTTCGGTCTTCTTCTGAAAGAGGGATCTCCATGTCATCACAAATGGAAGAGTGCCCTTCATACAATGGGAGTCTTGCCTCTAGCAAGTCATCCAATGGGGGTCTTGCCTCTAGCAAGTCATCATACATATTTACATCCCCTTCAGAAATATGGAATGGAGTTTGTTGCATGGTTCTCTCCAATGCATGCAAAGTGTTTGATGTTTTGTTACATAGAGATTCACAGTGATTTTCATCAAATTTTCTCACCAAAATTTTAGTGAATCCATCATATGATTCTACATTTTCATGATAACATGAAATAGAATTTTCAAACCACCAACCATAAGCCATACCTTTGAGTTGCAGCGCCGCTCCTCCAATGGCCTCATCTCCTTCCTCCATCCTCCCGGCAGTGCAAGTAAGCAATGGACTGCGCTGTGGATCTGCATGTGTGGCTGAATGATCACACCCAACGTGGTTACAAATAGGGCTTACTTTATCCACAAATCCTCTCAGAAAACCTTCCCAGTTTTCCCTTTCTATCTCCTCAAGATCTTTAATGATACCCTCCAGGGTCTGGAAAAGAAGAAGGGAGACCTCCTCTTCCGTCATTCCTCTTTCTTTGTTTTATCTGTACATCTCCTCTTCTAAATGAAGAGCTTATCCTTCTAATGGCATATAATATTTGGCTGCACAGGCTGAGCCAAGATTGATGCTTTGATACCACTGTAATATTCCTTTTTCGGGAATTTCTACAATGTGGTACTCAAGGACGCTGTATAAGGGAGGCAGTGTAAAAATAAGCTGAAAGGGGGCTTAGATCCACTTTTTAACTCATTAAACACTTCTCTTCCAGAATTTGAGCCCAAAGAAATAACTCTAGATGGGTTATTCAAATCTCCCCAAACTAGATCCCTTAAAGAATACTCAAAGAGAGAGCCTACAACAACATATGAGCATAATCATGAAAATCTGCAAAACTGTACATGTCAATATATGGAATATAATACAACCATCATTTTTATTAATATATCAGCTACAATGTACAGAAATATGTTGAGGGACAAGCCACTCAAGCTGCCGGAATGAACCTCCAATGATTAAACTATGAAATACATGAGTTGCTGCAACTGCACAAAATGCCAGAGAGCAGTGACAGCGTTGCCTATATTAGAGTAGCTGCTGCTATAGATACATAAATATGAAATATGGCTGAACTATACAAGAAATTCCCAAGAATAGAAGAATGGGCTCCAATACAAGATTTCTAGCCAATCTAGAAGAGATTGCTAGAAATGTCGGAGAATGTACAATGTGACAATTTGACTTGTCACTGCAACTGAATCAAAATATAAAATGAGGCTGTAGCAGATCAGAAATAGTGATTCCATCCTTTGATAGTGTATCTAAGCAAAACACTGATCCTTTTACTTAGAAACAACTCCTACTGATGAGCTCAAATGACCCTCCCAACAACTGCTTGCCAAAATAACGCAGATCAAGCATGAAAATGTGCTATGAGGGAAGCTGGATGGTTGGACTGATGCCAATGATATGAAAATAATCCCTGTATTCCTCCTCACTAATCCTCCAATGAATCGCTGAGCCCTCCACTGAAAAACACGCCAAGGAACCACTCAAGAGATCATCTGTTGCTGCACCTTGCAACACAAAGTTATCCTGCTCCAGGAATAATGCTGTGGCTGAAGGAGGTAGCTTTGGCCAAATGCCAAAATGAGGAAATGTAGCTCTAGAACCTCTCCTTCCCTGAGGATGAGGTAGGGATTCTTGACCGGGAACACCCTAGTGTTATGTAGCACCGCACTTCTTGCTAAACAACAAGAGGAGCGAAGTCTCAACAGACTAAGCAAAATAATAGTTAAGCATGAAGAACAATGGCCCTCCTCCTCTCCTCATATAGCAAGTGCTCCTTTCCACCATGGGTCCCATCCACATGTGCCTTCCAACTCATGCATGTGATCCTCCTCTAAAAATGCGCAGTCCATCAAGGAGATACATTGTATCTAGACAATGCATGTGGACTTGGTCAAAATGTTTAGATCAAGCATGATCCAGTCCTGTTCACACCATGTGGTGCTCACATCAACTACTTTATTACTCCTCCTTTAACACAAGGAGTGTTATTTCTTCCTTCTTAAGGATTATGGGGTCTCCTTACCCATTTTATTTAACTAAATAAAATACTGCTAACTATAATGTTCCTTTTAGCTTGAGGCAAAAAATTGGGAACATTACAACAACACTTACATATTGCAGGAAATTGATGGAGGATCATATGTTGGAGGGCTTGTTAAGGGCAGGTTCCTAAAGCATTATTTTTTTTGAAGTATTATAAATCACTCGTGACATTGTATATATTCATCTTTGTCAGTTTTTGCTAATAAATGACAAGCTGAAAGAGAAATCTTAAGCCCAAGGTGAAGGCCCAACAGTTTGAAGAGGATGCTTGTCAACAAAATTTCTGTTTTTATCAAAAAATGGATAGCACTGGAGCTGCGAGTTCTTAGTGTACCATAGGGGCACACTATCCCAAGTGGAGCCACTGTTATCACTATTAAAATTTTCTAAACTTAGTCAATTTATACTTACTCTTAAGTCATGGTATTAGATAGGGTTTGAGTCATTTTTATGTTTTATAGGGTCTAAGCCATAGGTTACAAGTCTCATTTCATCACCAAATAAAGTTCATAAACCTTTCTTTACTATTTAGAAGTCTCATACACGTTTTGAAAACCATATTTTAAGTGTTTTTCAGAAATTTTTTGAATAAGCCACGAAACCACGTTTTCGTAGCGCACTTAGTGTAAAAAACTGCTTCTGCGCTACGAAAACGCTGGTCTTTTTGTAGCGCAAAATCCCAAAATTACATTACCACTGCTACGAAATTGGGGATTCGAAATTTTTCGGTTTAGCTGTCACATCCATCAATTTGGGTTAAATTTTCATGATTATGGTGTTAGTCCACGAATCCTCCCTCACGCATGAAACCATCCAAAGAAATTATGAAATCATTATGAGATTCGTTAGGGGTCATTTGTCATTGGTCTTTTGAAAATTTTAAAAGGGGTTGGTTATCATTGATTTTGTCTCATGCAAAGAAAACACTGCATGCATATCTATTGTTGAAAGAGAAGCTCATGATAAGAAACTAGAGCTCTCCTTAAGTTTTCAAGCGAGGCAGAATTTTCAATCAAACGAGGAAAAATTTCAATCAAGCGAGGCTGAACCCAATTGATGTTATGTCAGCAGTTTCGATACTTGCTAATCCAGTGAGTTTGAAAATGATTTCTGACTGAAACAGGGTTTCTAATCAAGTGAGGCAAAACTTCAATCAAGCGAGGCTGAACGAAATTTTCAAGTGAGCCAGTTCATCCAACAAGGAGGTCTATTAGAGGTTTGCTGAAGACAGAGGGTTTTCAGGAGGAAGATGACAGAAGAAAAAAGAAATCACCGATCTGGTCACTGTCTGAGAACAGAACCTAAAGGTTTAGAAGACCTCACAAGAGATAAATATGTTGAAGAAGCCTTCAAGAAGGTACGGTGCTGGAGGTTCTGCGAAAAGCTTCAAGGAGGACATAATCAGGTTACCAAAGAATTTTCTATGAACTTCACAGGATCAAACACAAAGGTTGGTTTTCTCAATTTACCAATTTCTCCTAAAGTTATATCAGCAGCCCCAAAAATTCCAAGGGGGGAAGATAAATGGTTCAAGAATTTTAGGTTTGAAATGAAACCATACAAAATATTTTTGAAACCAGAGTTTATGGATACTGATTTGAACAAAACAATGCCAAGAAGTTATGTCAAGGATGTATTTTCCAATCTGCTATACAACATCCAAAGGTACTTCACTTGCGAAGGGAGATACCACAATGTGTACACTTACCACTTTAAACTCTTATTGCATTTCACAGGAATAATCTCTCTAGATTTACCTTTCTTTCTATTTCGAAGTCTAGCCAAGATGGCAGACAAAGTATAGATGAAAGCTCAGGCATGTGAAACCTCATTATTTCATCATGGTCTAGTCAAGTTAATAGTTTTACATGAGCTTCAGAAAGTGAATAGAAAATGGTCTGCATTTCTCTTTTTGAGTGGAATAGGGGTTGAAGGAATAGGTGCTAGCCCTCAAGTTAAAGAAACATCTTCATCAAAGACTACTTAACCTACAAAAAAAAAATCAAGGAGGTTTGTCAAGCTTAAGCCCAGGAAATAGGTTAAGGAACCAATGATAAACACATCATTGAATATCCAAAGGACTCCTCAATCTACACATAAGAAGAGAACTCATGTCAAAGAGACAATTCAGAAACAGTCAACTAGTAAAACAACTCAGAAGAAGTTGACTACGAGTCAGAGGTCAAAGGAGAAGGGTAAGGCTGTGGTCATAGATGAAAAATTGGAATTAAGAGGTGACTTGAATGATATATTACAAGTTATTGACATTGAAGAGTCTCCCCTAGTTCAAGCAGATTTCATCAAACTAGATACAGGTGGCAAATCAAAGAAATTGAAAACATCCAAAAAATTAAATTTTGAGGATGAAGTGTCAGAGTTTGTCTTTAAGCCTAGAAAACCCTTGACTAGGCAGTCTAAGAAATTACAGCAGCCAGACATGGAGATAAACCAAACAGGAGGTGAGGATGCAAATTTTTTTGAAGAACCCATAAATATATCATCTCCAATACTGGAAGAAGACAGAAACAGAGTTTTTAATACTTAGAGAGAAAAGAGTATTTATGAGGAGGTTAAAGACAAAATCAGACTTGAAAACATTGAAATTGATAAATTGAAGAAGAAAGTGAGAATGCATGCTGTAGAAAGGTCAAACTTTGAGAGGTTGAAAGGTCTATGGGAGCTAGAAAAGGTTTCAAACATTGAGTCAATCAACAGTCAGAATCAATTCTACATATGGACCATCCCTGCAATCAAGGAAGCAAAGTTGATAAGGATGGTTAATACAAAACTAAGAGCTAATAATAGAAGGCTTAAAAGGCAGGTTGAAGATCTTGAGATACATTTAGCAAAGCCTAAAGATCAACCACAACAAAAATGAGTGTAAACGGTAAGTGACATCTCCTAACACATTTTTGGAGTTATGTGGAAATATTTCATTTTTGAAAGCAGTTCAGAGTTGATTTTGTTGATTATGAGAGCTTATATATAAATGGAAGGATGGCAGTAAAGGTTTGAAGCTTAAATTTTTGGAAAAAGTTGTGAAAAGATAGACACAGCAGTTTCGTAGCACGCTACGAAACTGCTGTAGGTGTCATACACAGTAGTTTCGTAGCGCGCTACGAAACTGCTGTAGGATGCAGTTTAAACAATTTTGCAAAGTTTCAAAGGGTGAAAAGGCATGTTTTTAAAACCTTGATGCTGCTAAAGAATGTATAAAGATCACAAGTGAAGATCCAATGGCAAAACAAAGAAAAATGAAGATTACAAGTGAGGTTTTCAAAGGTAAAGTTTTGCGCTACGAAAATAGCAGACAGTTTCGTAGCGCAACAATGTTAACACTTTTTGGCATTTCTTCAAAAAGTTTGGTTTGGGCAGAGATGGAAGGGCGAAGTCACATGAGTTTAATAAGACATTGCCACATGTTTTTGAGCACAAGTTGGTCAGTAGATAGTTTGAAGAAACATAAATGAAGCACTATAGCTATTTTGCAGGGAGCATGTTCCTATCTTTCAGGGCAGATAAGAGATAAATCAATACAGTCTAACAGCAAGGAGATGGACATCATCAAGGTTGAAGTTTAGGAGGAGAAGCTGTCAGATAGAAGATTTAATATTTGGATAAGGTTGTTAAGTTATAATAAAGAGTTTTAATCCTAGTTGTATTAGGACTCCAGAACATACAATTTAACTGTTAGATGTAATTAAAAGTTTGTTTTAGCAGTTGATAGGTGTCAAGCTAGCAAATTCGAATTTTTCTCAAATGATTGTAGAGAATCCAAGAATGTAATGATGAATCTATAAAAGACAAGAAGTCGAATTGCATAGGGTTTGAAATTTTCATTAACAAGCATACTGTTTTGTTGTAGCAGAAACTGTGTTTTTATATTAATACAGAGATATTGGTTTCATCACTCAGGATTCAAAAAGTGTTATTAATGTTTGATATTCTCATGGTTTTCCTCTTTCAATTACTTGTAGTGGCATGAATTTATGTTACTTAAAATTCACTAAAGGTGCTCTAACTTCCTTCATATGTTCATGAACTGTGTTTATTTTCTGTCTTAATGTTCTGTTGAAGCATCTAAACCCTGAAATGCCCTGACTTCCATATGAAGCTGATACTCATGTTTTGTGAAAACACACTTGAATCCATAAGCCCAATAGATGTTTTTTGATTAGCAGTACAACCAATTATCCATTTTTATCCATTTTACTCATAGAGTTAGCCATCTAATCCTTATTTGTAAATCATAAGCCTATTGAGAGAGCCCTCTCAGGTTGAGGAGGCTTACCCTCAACTAAAAGTCTGGTTTGAAATAGTTACTCAGAGTCTTCTTGATCAGCAGCCTATCAGGGTCTGATTTTGAGATAACAAGGGGCATGCTAGGTCCCTATAATACTAGTGTATCCCCTTATTTTCATTGTTATTATAGCCCTCTTATTATTATTTTTGTACCCATGTAGTCCCCATTAATATTGTGCCCCATAGAAGGCCACTATGTTATTGTTGTGCCCTTACATTGTTATTGTAATGTCGGCTAGAATTATATTGTGACCCATTGGACTCCTATATATATAGAAAGGAGGTTTTGTCATTTGTATCATCCAATAATTGTTCATTTATGTAATGTAAAGGAGGTTTCCTCGTCGAAGTGGCTAATTTCTAAGTCGTTGATCTATCTTTTCTTCTATTTTGTGTGCTAGTTTCATAACAGACTAGGCCTCAGGGTAAATGCAATTTGTTATGCATGCATGTTAGTTGACTATATGTTTACCATGCATGCATGTTAGCGATTTATTGTATTGTTATGATATCCATGTATGAGATGATATGATTGTGATGTTGTATCATGCTAATATGAATTGGCCTGTGCATATATAATAGCCTCACCAACAGTAAATTGAGGTAATACTTTTGATTATTCTTATATTTAGCTAACACTGGCATATTGCAGGAAAAGAGAAGGCCAAGAGATGAAGAGAAGAATAGTTGAGTACAATTCACATGAATCCTCGTACAGGCCAGAAGAGACATTAGTGGGATGGGAAAAGTTAGTTGGAAAATAGGGAGAGGGATACTCTTCTGTTCTAGAAAATACATTGATAAGATTGAAGGTAGAGATCATAAGTTGCAAGGAAAATAATGAGAGGTTAATTGAAGCACATGAAAGGCTTGAGAAAGCTCAAGATAATCAAGTTGAGATCAATGTAGTCATTCTTCAAAGCCTTTCATATTTGTAAAAGAAAAGATAGATGGCGATCAATCATGGAGACAAAAAAGAAGAAAATACTAATGGTGCAGATGGAAGTAGGTCTCAGAAAAGGCATAGGATGGACAAGGATGATACAGTGAAGAGTGGAAAGCTATTGGATACACTTGAGAGGAGGGTTAGTACTCATGGATTTTATTTTAGGTCTACTTCTAACATACATCATCGCTATCACTGCCAGTATCATTATAGGAGGAGTGAGAAGGAGAATTTTCCATAAGAATTCAATAAAGCCAAGCCTCATACTTTTGATAGTGATATGACCAAGTTAGAAGATGTAGAAGCATGAATTATTGGAATGAGGAAATTATTCAAACACCATGATTACTTTGAGAATATGAAGGCCAATATTGCTACCTTTAGCTTCAAGGGAAAAACATATATTTGGTGGAAATATGTTAAGAATGTTAGAGGCATCAGGGAAGAGGAGTTTATTTTGGAAGAATTTGAAATACTCTTAAGGAAGAACTAACTGTTTGAGAGGTATTTTGATGGAACAGACACATAATTCTATGAGCTTAGGATGGTTTCTATGATAGATGAAGAATATACAACCTTATTTCTAGAGTTGTTGAGATATATGCCCTATCTCAAGGATGAGAAAGCAAAGATCCAAAGGTTCATCAATGGATTTCCATTATCATTCAAAGACTAGATTGTGTTTGATGAGCCTCAATCATTGGAGGAAGTTATCAGGAGGTTGAAGCATTTCTATGAGCAGTCAAAGCGCAAACTTGAGTTCAAGCGTGACTAGAAGGGTAATAATAAGACTAAAGGAAAATGGCCTAAAAAGTGAGGAATATATCAGGATGCAGGTGGCTAGGAAAATGTGGCACTTCATAAGAAATTCAACGTAGATGAGAGAGGACATGGGTCTCAACCTATGGAGTAGTAGAATAAAGGTAGTGACAAAGAACCTTTGAAGTGTTGGATTTGTGGTAGAGATCATCGCAAGAAGGATTGTCCTTTGTATCAGGGTGGCAGACCTTAGATCTACAATGCTCAGGAGGCGCAAAAAATTGGGGATGTAGGTTAGAGCATTCCCCATATATATACAATAGTGGATAACAGGAAAGATGACCACTAGGCATCCATTATCAAGATGGAAGGTAAGATTTGTGATCAAGTTGTTTCTATTTTGATTAATGTTGGATATAATTATAGCTATATTAGTCCTAACCTGGTGGATCAGTGTCATTTGACTAATGAAGTGCATGAAAAATCTTGGTTGGTGCATTTGGTTACAGGGACTAAGAAACGAGTTCATCATTGGGTGAAGTATTGTGCATTTGAGCTTAATGGCATGCCTACAACAACAAGCTTGAATTTTATTCATTTGGATTCATATAGCATGGATTGGATGTTTATTCACGGGACCAAGGTAGATTTATATGACAAGGTCATTGAGTGCATGGAAAACAAAGGGGAAAAAAGAGCATTGCTTGGAAAGAAGAATAATCCATCAGTGAGGATGGTTACATCCATGAAAGCTAAACGTACCTGTAGGAAATGATGTTTATTGTTTGTAGTACATGTTTCCAGTGACAAGGGGAAGGAGGATGAGGATGATTAAGTCATGAGGAGGTATATTGTCTTACAATAGTTTCAAGATGTGTTTCCTGCAAAGATTCCAGAGTTTCCTCCTCATAGAGAGGTGGATTTCTCTATCAAGTTGATGCCAGGAGCAACACCAACATGTAAGGCAACGTACAGGATAAGCATGCTCGAGTTAGTGGAACTGAAGTTGCATCTTAAAGAGATGCTCAATAAGGGATACATAAGGCCAAGTGTATCTCCTTAAGGTTCACTAGTGTTGTTTGTAAATAAGAAGGACACTACTCTTAGATTGTGCATTGATTACACGCAACTGAACAAAGTGAATATCAAGACCATGTATCCATTACCTTTGATTGATGATTTTTTTGATCAATTGAAGGGATTTGTATTATTTTTGAAGATTGATCTAAGATTAGGATATCATTAGGTGCACATCTAATAAGAAGACGTCTACAAGAGTACATTTTGTACAAGGTATGGGAAATATGGGTTTGTGGTCTTGACCGTATTCTCCAACCACCTACATGTGTTTGATGAATAGTGTGTTACACCTTTACCTGTATAAGTTTTTAATAGTAGTTGTTGATGATATATTGGTATATTCAAATAATGAGGAGGATAATGCAGAGCACCTGGTAGTGGTATTGAGATTGTTGAGAGAGCATAAGTTGTATGCCAAGCTCAAAAAGTGTAGTTTCTTTCAATATCAGATTCATTACTTGGGACATGTTGTTTCCAAGGAGGTGATACCAATGGATATGGAAAATATTAAGGCTATCATGGTGTGGCCAACTCCGAAGAATGTGGATGAGGTCAAATCATTCAGGGAACTAGTAGGTTATTACAGGAGGTTCATTAGGAACTTCTCCAAGATTGAGTATCCTATCACATATTTGCAAAGGAAAGGAAATAATTTTTAATGGAATATTGAGTGTGAATATAATTTTTATCAGTTTAAATAGTTTCTTAACAATGCTTCGATTTTGAAGATTGCATATCTTGATATGGAGTTTGTGGTTTGCACAAATTATTGCAAGGAAGGACATGGTGGGGTCCTCATGTAGGAAGGGTAGGTGGTTTTATATGAAGCACGAAAGATGAATGAGCATGAGAGGAATTATGTGACTCATGATCTTGAGTTGGAAGCTATCATTCATGCATTGAAGATGTGGAGACATTATCTCCTTGGAAGGAGGTTCATTTTGATGAGTTATCATAGTGGATTGAGGTACTTATTTGACCAACCTAATTTGAATGCAAGTCAAGATAGATGGTTTGATACTTTTAGTGAGTTTGATTTCGAGATTAGGTACATCAAAGGAAAAGATAACCAAGTTTTAGATGTTCTCAGGAGGAGAGTGCAGGTGAATCATGTTTCAACTATGTGCTCTTATGGGACAGAGTTGCAGGAGAAATGTTGTGTAACCAGCTCCAAAAATAGAAGAAAAGAGATATCAACGCCTTAGAAATAAGCCACTTCGAAGGGGAAACCTTCAATACATTACATAAATGAAATATTATTCGATGATACAATTTACAAAACCTCCTTTCTATATATAGGAGTCCATGTGGCCATAATGTAATCCTAGTGGGCCATAATGTAATCCTAGCCGACCTAAAAATAATAATTTAAGGGCACAATAATAACAAAATGGTGGTTACAAGGGTACAATAATAACAATAAGGGGGTTACACTAATAACAATAAGGGACTATACTAGTAATATAGGGACTTAACATGCCCCTCTCCTTCAAAAAAGTGTTGTCCTCAACGCTTGAGTATCTCTCGGTGCTTCTGTATAAACTTCTCATCCTCCCATGCAGAATCTTCAGTGGGTAAGTTCTTCCACTTGATGAGATACTCTAAAATTAATCGATTCTGTAACTTTCGAGTTCTTGTTTCCATGACTGATTCAGGTTCCAATATGATTTTCCCTTCCTCATCAAGTTCTGGCAATATTGTTTGAACTGGAATATTTTCACCTATAACCTTCTTTAAGCATGAAACATCGAAAACTGGATGCACATGCGAAGAATCATGAAGCTCCAATTTGTATGCCATAGTACCAATATTTTGCAACACCTTGTAAGGACCATAGTACTTTGGCGATAATTTATTATCCTTCTTAGTTTGCTTGAGGGAAATTTGTTTGTATGGTTGTAGCCGTAAAAATACCCAATATCCTACATCAAAACTTCTCTCGCTGTGATGTTGGTCTGCCTGTTGTTTCATTTGATTTTGTGCCAAATTCAGGTTATCCTTTAAGAGTTGGAGAACTTCTTGCTGAGGCTCAATGTGATCTTCCACTGCTTGAACCTTCGAATTTTCCCTCAAAGATGATGTGATGGATGGTGGATGATATCCATAAAGTGCCATAAATGGGGTCATTTTTGCTGCAGTATGGAAGGAAGTGTTATAACACCATTCAGCGAGAGGTAACCACTTAACCCATTGTGTTTGTTTATCAGATACAAAACAACGAAGATATCCTTCCAAAACATTTATTTACTATCTCAGTTTGACCATCAGATTGAGGATGATAAGATGAGCTATGAGCTAATTGAGTACCCAAACAAGAAAATAACTCCGTCCAAAAATTTCCAGTAAAAATGGGATCTTTGTCGCTCACAATAACCCTTAGGATTCCATGTAGCTTTTGAATTCTGTCCATAAAAGTAGTAGCAACTGTACTTGCTTTAAATGGATGAGATAATGCACAAAAGTGTGCATACTTGGTAAGTCTATCAACTACCACCATGATGACACTCTTTCCTTCAGACTTAGGTAAACCCGTGATAAAATCCATTGAAATCTCCTCCCAACGTTGACTTGGAATGGATAAAGGTTGTAGAAGTCCCGGGGTCTTAATTGTTTCCACTTTATTCTGCCGGCAAACCAAACATTCCGCCACAAACTTTTGAATATCAGATTTAAGGCCATCCCAAAAAAATTCTTTCTTCACCCTGTGGTAAGTTTTTAAAAATCCTGAGTGTCCTCCTAAAGGAGAAGTGTGCAATTCCAGAAGAATCTCTTGTTTTAGTTGGGAATTCTTCCAAAGATATAGGTGTTCTTTGTACCATAAGGAATTATTTTTCCAACTAAATGTATCAGATGTACTAGGATCTTGCTGCAACTTTTGAATGAGTGTCCATACATCTTTGTCCTTCTTCCATTCCTCTCTTGCTTCAGTTATCCAATCTGGTTGGATAATAGAAATGGCACAAAGCAATGCTTCCACCTCTTCATTCTTTCTTGAGAGTGCATCTGCAACAACATTAAGCTTTCCTTTTTTGTAGATTACTTCAAAGTCATAACCCAACATCTTTGTGACCCATTTTTGCTGCTCTTCTGAAGATAGTCTTTGTTCCAAAAAGTGTTTAAGACTATCATGATCAGTTTTTACCTTGAAGTGTCTTCCCATTAGGTAAGTTCTCCATTTCTTTAGTGCATGCAACATTGCTAACATTTCCTTCTCATAAATAGGTTTCTGTAAATACTTTCCTTTGATTGGACGACTTTCAAAAGAAATGGGTCTTCCTTCTTGCATTAAAACAACACCAATTCCATTTCTCGAGGCATCACATTCCACAATAAAGGTTTTTGTGAAGTCTGGCGTAGCTAAGACCGGTGCTAGGCACATTGCCTCTTTAAGATGTTTAAAGGCCTTAGTTGCTTTAGGAGTCCATGAAAATGCATCTTTCTTCAATAATGTTGTTAGAGGTGCTGCTATTCTCCCATAATTCTTAACAAACTTGCGATAATACCCCGTTAACCCGAGAAATCCTCGCAACTGCTTTATGGTTGTGGGGACTTTCCATTCCTTAATGGCTCTAATTTTGTTAGGGTCTACTTTAACACCCTCGTGAGATACAATATGACCCAGATATTCCACCTCTTGTACTCCAAAGAAACATTTGGATTTTTTTGCATATAATTGTTTCTCCTGCAATAGTTTGAGCACCCCGTCAACATGTTCAACATGATCCTTCCAAGACCTGCTATAGATTAGTATATCATCAAAAAATACTAGCACAAATTTTCTAAGGAAGGGTTTGAACATGGAATTCATCAACCCTTGAAATGTAGAAGGTGCATTGGTAAGGCCAAAAGGCATGACCAAAAATTCATAATGACCCTCATGAGTTCGAAATGCTGTTTTTGGAATATCTTCAGTCTTCATTCTAATTTGATGATATCCTGAACGAAGATCCAACTCGGTAAAATAAATTGCTCCATGTAATTCATCCAATAATTCATCAATCACAGGAATGGGAAATTTATCTTTAATGGTGAGCTTATTGAGCTCCCTATAATCCGGACACATTCGCCATGATCCATCCTTCTCGTGTACCAATACTACAGGAGCAGAGAAAGAACTTTGACTAGGTTGAATTATACCCGCCTCTAACATTTCTGCAATCATACGTTCAATTTCGCTCTTTGGAAGTAAGGATATCTATAAGGCCTGATGTTTGGAGGAACACTTCCTGGAATCAAATGAATAGCATGATCATGATCACGAATAGGTGGGAGTCCTTTGGGAGTTTCCAACACCTTGGAATGATTGTCCAAGACTTGTTGGAGATCTGCAGAAATAGATGATTTTGATGTTGGAACTTCTAGTGAGCATAATTGTGCAACTACGCCTCGCTGTTCTTTCTTTAGAAGCTTTGTCATGACATTAGAGCTTATTATCCTTCCTGGCTTCCCCGCAATACCCCGTAATTCGACTTCCTTTCCTTCTGAAAAACATTTCAAGAAAAGTTCTTGAAAATTAAAAGCTACCGTCCCCAAAGATTGTAACCATTGTACTCCTAGTACAACATCAGCACCTCCCATAGGAATGGAAAGCATTGGACTAGTCAATACATATTCCCCCATGGTTACCTTGATATTATGGCATTTTCCAGAGCAATTTATAGTTCCTCCATTTGCAACCATCACTTGACATTCTGGTGCTGGGTATAGGAAACAATTCAATTCCTTGGCTACCTTACAATGAATAAAATTATGGGTGCTACCCGAATCAATCAACACTATTACCTTTTTCTTCTTGATATGTCCTTCTATCTTGAGAGTTTGAGGAGTGGTAATTCCTGCCAATGCATTACATGATATGGTCGGACTCATTTCTTCCTCTTCTAGGGTTGGTTCCTGGTGTATATCCTCTTCTCGTTCATTTTCTTCTTCCTCTTCACAATCTATGTAAAATAATTTCTTCTCAGCACACTTATGACCTTTAGTGTATTTGCTATCACAACCGTAGCAAAGCCCTTTTGCTCTTTTTTCTTCCAATTGTTGTGGTGTCAACCTTGTAGGTTGTGGAAATCTAGGCGTAGCAACACTTCCTTCTTTATAGAATTGAGTGGTAGGCTTCCTTGTCGCCATTATTTTACATTCAACTTTTCTTGCCAACCCGAATGCCTTCTCCAATGAATCCGGTTCCAAAATGCGAACTTCATGTTGGATGTTATCCTTTAAAGTGCCTATGAAGAGATCGATCCTGTGTTCCTCCGGAATATCAGTTACCCTTATATTCAATTTTTGGAAGTCCTCAATGTGCTGCCCCACTAAACCCTTTTGTTTGAGATTTATCAATTTGCTAAAGAAGGTGTTGCTCTTTGTATCCTCATAATGTGCTATCATTTCCTCCGTAAAAATTGACCAAGTGACAATTTTTTTACGGGAGCAAAGCCATCGATACTATACAAATGTATTTTGTTCTAAATGTAAAGTTGCAATGCATACCTTTTGTGTGTTTTGCACGTTATGGAGATCAAAATATTGCTCCATCTGTAGTATCCATGTTACAGGATCCTTTCCATCAAACTTCCTCATATCCATTTTTGGAATATGGTGGTTCTTCTTGCCAACATTAGAGTTTATGAAATCACGATTGACATTTATTTTGTTCTCATCATGAGGTTCTTCTACTATCTTTTCACCATTAGGAAACATTTCTTATATCAACTTTGTCAAACCTTCTATGTCTGCTTTTAGATCATTCTTCATGTTTTCCATGTTGTCTTTCATGTCATCCATATTAGCTTCCATTCCATCCATCTTAGCTTCCACGCCAGCTTCCATGCCATCCATCTTAGCTTCCACGCCTTTCTTCAAACCATCCATCTTTGCTTCCACGCCTTTCTTCAAAACTTCCATTTCATTTTTTGTTGCTCTTTGCGAGAGTGAAATTTTTTGCACTTGCTCTTGTAATTTTGATAGATCATGTTGCAATTCTTCGTCTTCATGAGTCATAGTAGAGCCTTCTGAAGGCTTAATGGGTGTTGAATTATTTTTATGGGGCATATTTTAGAACCCAATACTGATATCTATTCTACAATATGCCCTTGGAATCAATTCAAATTGATTCTTCAAACAAGACTTATGCAATTCTAGAAAAAAAACACACCTTTTTCTTGCTTTTAAGGAGCTCGATATTGAAATTAGATTATCTCTATGATTGCAACACTTAAATATTTGAATTTCAAAACAGACATAGCCCTATGAATTATCTTTCGAATTCCATAGGTCTGAGCTAATTTTGATTCTCCAAGACAACGTTGTGTCCAATCTCCCACAATGACCTAAATATGGACTGGTTCAGTAGAGCGAACTTGTACGACTTTCCATGTGTCATTGTTTCGTCCTTTGGCTCTGAAATTGATAGCCAAGAAACTAAAATTTGTGCAATAGTGACTACTTTTTACGGCACTCCAATCAGATGCTTAGAGAGAGAGTTATGAAGATTTTCCCACGATCACCTCTTTGAGATGAAATTTAGGAGCCTGAAAAAACACTACCTTCCACAGATCATATCTCCGAAAATATTGCGAACCAAGCTCTGAAATTTTTTGAATATTTTCCTTAGGATTTCGGCTTCGCACCCTAAAAATTTCAGGTTCTGAAACTTCGTAGAAAAAAATTTATAGCGCAAATTCCACGATGACCTGTTTAGGAGCCTGAAAAAATACCTAAATTCCACAGATCATATCTCCAAAAATATTGCGAACCAAGATCTGAAATTTTTTGACGTTGTTCCTTAGGATTTCAGCTTCACACCTTAAAAATTTCAGCTTCTGAAACTTCGTAGAAAAAACATTATAGCGAAAATTCCACGATGACCTGTTTGGAGCAGCGAAACCCTAGAATCCAAAGCTCTGATACCAAATGTTGTGTAACCAGCTCCAAAAATAGAAGAAAAAAGATATCAATGCCTTAGAAATAAGCCACTTTGAGGGGGAAACCTCCAATACATTACATAAATGAACAATTCTTGGATGATACAATTTACAAAACCTCTTTTCTATATATAGGAGTCCATGTGGCCATAATGTAATCCTAGTGGGCCACAATGTAATCCTAGCCGACCTAACAATAATAATTTAAGGGCACAATAATAACAAAATGGGGGTTACAAGGGTAAAATAATAAAAATAAGGGGGTTACACTAATAACAATAAGGGACTATACTAGTAATATAGGGACCTAACAAGAAAATATATCATGCAGGCAACATGATGAGAGGTACCAAAAACTAAAGTAGATATTTCAACAAAAAGGTGATAAGGATGAGGAGTATCACCTCACAACAGATGGCTTGGTTAGATTCAGGAGCAGGATCTATGTTCCTGACAGTAGTGAATTGAAGAAGCTTATTTTGATAGAGTTTCATGTCATGCCATATTCAGGCCACCAAGGATACCAAAATACTTTGAAAACTATCAATAAGCTCTCCTATTGGCATAATTTGAAGAAAGGGGTGGCTAATTTTGTTGCAAGGTGTTTGGACTGTCAACGGGTGAAAGCTGAATGCAAGAATCTAGTTGGTTTGTTGCAACCTATTCCAATTTAAGAATGGAAATGGGAGGTTATTTCCAGGGATTTCATTACAGGATTGTTGAGGATGTCAAGGAAGCATGGCTCCATCATGGTTGTGGTTGAAAGGTTGAGCATGGCATCTCACTTCACTGTAGTGGAGACTACTAATTCAGCTAATGAAGTGGCTCAAGTCTTCATTAAGGAGATAGTGAGATTCCATGGAGTTTCTAAGATGATTATATTAGATAGAGATGCCAAGTTAACTTCCAAGTTTTGAAAGGAGTTTTTGTAGGGTTGGGGATAAATTTAGACTTAAGTACAACTTATCATCCACAGATAGATGGACAGATAGATAAGTTTAACAATATTATTGAGGATATGTTGAGGATTTATGTCATGCATCAACAGAGGAAGTGGGAGGAGTATCTTCCACTGGTGGATTTTTATTATAATAATGGGTATCAATAATCCTCGAAGGTGAGTCCATTTGAGGCTCACTATGAGAGGAGTTATAATGCTCCCATCAACTGGAGTGATCTAGTAAGTAGGGTGTTGATTGGACCAGATATGTTGATAGAGATGGATCAGGAAATGCAGGTTATTAGAAAGAGTTTAAAGATATCACAAGATATCCATAAGATATATGTAGATCAACATAGGGTATTCAAGGAGTTTCAGGTTGGAGAGCATGTGTACTTGCGTATCAAGCACAAGAAAAGCTCCTTGAATATTAGATCATGTGATGTTAAACATTATTTTGTCACCATGACATTTGAAAGTCCATATAGGGATATCAGTACCTATATTGTGCTCCCTTAGAAGTTAAAAACCATAATGTTCCTAAACCAAGTCTTGGAATTGGAGAAAAGTTCATTAAAACCCTTAAAATTCTACCTCTGCACTTTTTCTAGCCTTTTCCTGTGGGTTCGCGGATACTTGTTCTATAGCTTGCGGCAACTCCCACACGTTCTGCTACTAAAACCTACAGATCCCCTTAAAAAGTCAAATAAAGAAAAAAGTAATTTCTAGAAGCCCAACTGGTCAAATATTCTCCCAACTGGAAGCTTCTACAGGCGCGATCAGTTTGAGCTTTATCCCTCCACTCATGGAGCTTATCCTTTGTTCCATGGAGCTCAAATCCCTTCATGAGAGGCCTCTTCATGGAACTGAAACTACCTCCATTTCCCTATAAATTGAGCTCATGTTTCAGTCTCAAGGGTAGCTTGTATATGGTAATTGCTGAATAAATTCCCAAGAGTGCATACTCTCTACACTAGCTGTTGTTGGCATGAGAATGATCACACCCTTATGTCCATAACCCCATGCTGGTATTCAGAGAGGAAGGATTGTCAAACTTAAGGAGGAACGATTTTTCAGGACCCTAGGAGAAACTTGTACGACATCAAGGCATTAGGTTGTAAAGTTACTCTTTTCATTCAAGATAATACATATGGATCCCTTTTTCTCATTGAGTTGTTCTTGTGATTATTGAATAACATAAATACTTAGACTCCTTGATCACTAAGTTGGATTATATTTTCTTAATTATTATATGTTGCAGGTGCTTTGATTTTTTTGTCTGTCTTTGATTACAGGTTCTACTTATTGGAGAAGCCTCTTTGAAGCGTCTGGATAAAATACTACATCGAACATTGAATATCAAGGTAGGGGCATGTCCTCTTTCTTTGTTTATAATAATTCTGAATTGCAATTAATCTAGAGAAAAATATTTAGAAATGGATGTTTGTTTCTAGTTATTCGTAGAATACTAGGGAGATCGCTCTTTTCTGCAAGAGGGATTAATCCGCATAACAAAATGGCAACTCCAATTGGGAATAAAACTTAGTTTTCCTTTTTTATTTTTTAGTTTGAATTTTGAAAGTTTTTTGATTTTGATTTGTCTAAGATTGGGTTGGGTAGATAAATTTTAAGAATCCATGAAAAGAAAAGCTAAATATTTATTTTTTCGGTACTTTTCCTTGCCTCCGTAGTTTTCATCTGAAAACAGTGCGAGAGCCTCCGCAACTTTTAGTTAAAAACAGTGCGGTACCGATTTGTCCTCCATTAGAAACCGTATACTTGTGGAAAATTTTAGAAAAAATTAAAATTCTCTTTTTAGGAGCCAGATTACTTGATTCTTTGTGTTTGCCCCTAGTCTACCTTAGCTGTCAAATCTTATATGTGAATTTATTTTCAAAAACTTTTGCGTTTGTGTGATTTTTCATCCAATTTGCATTTTATGAGTAAGTGTTTTCCCTACTTTCTTTCTGCTCCATACAAGATACCTTCATATACCTCAGCTTACTGGTATGATGAAATTCTCTTTCTGAGCCATTAAGATCATTGCAAACCTTACTTTTATGAAAATTGATTCCATTTTCATTTGCAAATTTGGAAGAGATTTTTATCTTACTAAAGCCTGATTTTCACACCAAACCATTTTTGGATGTTTTCATTTCTGCTGAGATAAGTAGAAATTCTTCTTTGTTCGATCACAAACTAGGAGAAAACGTCCTCAAACTTTTAGATAGACTTCAAAATTAGATTTTTCTTTGATTTTTAAATTTATGTTTTTAGGAGTTTTAGATATTGTTTTCTTTTTGGAAACAGTTTGTTTATTGATTTGTAGTTTCTGATCTGATTGATAAAGGAATTTCATTTCAAATGAGTAATTGATCATTTTTGCGAAATTGAGTTCTCAAAGAAATCATCTTCTTTTCAAATATTTTGTTTATGAATGAAAGAATTGGTGCTTTGAAAGTTGTTAAATCTCTCAATATTTCCCTTAAATAAGATTCATTGAAAAGAAAAGAGTTGCACTTCTCATTTAGATGCATTTAGCGTATTTTTGAGTTGGGTCACAAACATCATTGAAGTTTCACTTCCATACCTTTTGTCTTAAGCAACAGCTAAATTAAAAACAATGCTTTAATAAAATCAATCTAGATATTTTACATTTTCTAGGGCTCATTCCACCAACATAGCTTAGGCTAGTGTCTTGGAATAGGTTGTAATTATTTTCCAAGACAGTTCAAACAAACAAGTAGCAATCTTGCAGTACAAAAATCAAATTGTAGCATTTGTACTCTGGGAAGCTATTCTTAAAAGATTTAAGCACGAGATCATGTTGGAACCAGTGAGGTAATCATACCTATCTCATTGGGAAAGATAGCAGATGTGCATGTACTAAAAACGGTAAACCTTAGATTGACCATTGTCGAGGAGCCTAGGGTCACTTATTGGTAAACCTTGGATTATATCAAGGAGCATTCAAGGGGATTGAGCTTGCTACTCTGCCCTTGCGTGTATAACGGATCGTATACTATTCCCCCAGGTACATTTGTTCACGTTGGTGACCTTAGTGACTATAAACTTTAGGATTTTTTCCCAAGGTGACGGTGGAGGGAAGGTCCCACTGTACCTAGAGTAGACGTCGACTAGACTCACTTGGACTTTCCAGAGGGTACTCTTCACTTCGAGATGGCATACATGGAGAGACTTGCATCAGACTGTTTCATTAATCAGGTTGTCAAGGTAACTGTTCCAACCGCCATTTCCACATTAGAAATCTATGACGTTGGATTTCATCACCAACTAGTGTTTTTAATGTGGGAACATACTGTTTGTGTGTGGATTTCTCTCTTAGAATTTGTAGGCGTGTGATCAATTTGATTGTTTCCTTAGAAAATTTAGGATATTTTGTTGAAATTTTCTTTGATTTCGTGTGTTAAAATTTTAATCGTGGCTGAATTACCAAGAAAATCCTGTAGAATGCAGGGGAAACCCCCTGAGTACACACCAAGCTAGTTAGAAAAGCTTAAATCTGAGAAAAGAAAAAAATTAGGGACTAGATCAACTAAACAAGAAGAAACATTAGTAATTATACATCATGATTACGAAGTAGACCAACCTCAAACAACAGAAATTTCTCAAAGCAAAATATCAATTTCTGAACTAGTTGAACTTGCTTCCACAACTAGTGAATTATTAACTACTGAGCCCGAAATTTCTAAACTAGAAACTGAACCTGCTACATATGACCCTGCTTCAGAGTTCATCACTCCAACCCCTAGTCGTCCTCATTCACCAGGAGTGAAGTTTCGCATCCCTGAGAACCTTCATCCTGGCCTCACTAGCATTGAAGAAATTACTGACACAGAAGAAGAAGTTATTCTTCCTTCACATTAGGAATATTTAGATCTTAGGCCAAGTGAATCATTATAGCCCTTTCAAAAAATATCCTTGGTATTCTCAGTTAATCGAATTTCTACACAATTTTGGTCTAAACTATTCGCCACCTCGTATTACTTTTTACGCCATACCAAGAGGTAATTACAGACCTTAATTCAACATGTATGGTGATTCATCCATGTTTTCTGCATCGCCAAAATCATATTTGTATGGTGGTCCATATGTTCCTCCGGGATACCAGTCACTTTCTGGTACTTTCTCAGGAGCAGGTCCCTCTCCTGAAAAAATTATACAATCACCTGGTCTAAATGAATCACATACCGAAAATTTGAACGCGGAGCAAGTTTACATGATGTCTGGAAACATTCCTAACCATGACCCTCATAGTAGTAATTTACCACATGGGGGGCATCCTCAAGGTAGTAATTTACTGCCTGGGGGGAAACCTCAAGGACAGTACACACCTCAAGGACAATTTTTCCTCACGAACAATACACACCTCAAGGAGAGTACATACCTCAAGGTCAGTACATACCTCAAGGACAATATCAACCTTAAGGGAGTACTCTATTCAGGGTCTGCAACCTCTTCAAGGACAATACCCTATGCCAGGGCAACAGTCTTTTCAAGTACAACAACCTCCTTTAGGGCCGCAGTTTTATCAGGAAAAACAATTGTTTCAAGGAGGTCAATATTTTAGTGGGAATTATCCAGCCAACTATCAAACATACGTTCCAAATTATCAACCTAGTTATGGTCCATCTTACGTAGCACAACCTTCAATGGGAGCTCCATACCCTAGAGTTAACACACTGTGGAATCCATCTTTAAATCAATAGAATTTTCAACCTAACGTGCAAGTACCTTATAATCAACCTGGTCAGCTGATTGCTTACAATCAAATTCAGCAACCTACCCAACCTACGCTTCAAGTTATACCACAGGTATCTGCACCTAGTAATGTTCAACAGCCTGGTCCAAGTACACCTAGAACTCCACCTCAAACTATTGCACCAAATTCTGTTCAACCTACTACACCTATCCCTGGAATTTCTACAGTCCCTATTTCTACAGCCCCTCAAGTATCACAACAAATCCCTCAAGTCACTGCTCCTCAACCTGGACCGACAGTTCAGACTACTGTTCAGATGCCTGCGGGACAACCTAGTACAATTACAATTGTAACAAGCCAAGCTCAGTTTGTTTATAAACCATATCAAGGGCAGTATCAATATGGACCTGTAGCACAGAATCCAGTATACCAACATCAACCGTACCCTTGTTACATGTATCAGATACCACCTCAACCTCAGTATGGTCCGGCCAACCTTAGTTATCTGGGAGGCATTCCAATCCCAAATGCATAGACTTTTCTAGGTTATCCTGGATATCCTCCTCCTGGTACTGGTATAGTTCCACAAGGTTATCAATTTGCTCAGCAGGACCCTAACCATTGGTTACCATTCATAGCAACTTTGGATTTACCCGATTTTTCACGCCTAACAAACGATCTGATTTATTATCTTCCGTATTGGCCATCAATTCTGAATAAATTTCCCAGTGATATTCCTAATTTCAAAGGTAAATCGGGGGAAGACCTCTCAAACCATGTCATGACTTACCACCTCTGGTGCGCATCCAACTCTTTAATGGATGATTCCATTCGATTAATACTATTTTGGAGAACACTGATAGGTTTAGTTGCAAAGTGGTATACTGAACTACCACATGGCTCATTCAACAGTTTCAACGTGTTAGCAACAACTTTATTAACACACTTTCAGTTTCCAGTCTGATACGACAATGGCAAGAAAATATTAACTTCATTAAAACAATCTACATCTACATACATTTCAAATCACATACATGAATGGAGACGTAGAACATGTTTAGTGAAAGTTTTTATTCCAGATTAGATTTTGGCAGAATGGTTTATCAAATCATTGCTTCCAAAGATCACTAAAGATGTGGCTAAGGGATGGGTTGTTACGGAAGAACAGGTCATTGTTCAAGCTCAGTACTTAGACCTTGTATATACATAGTCTGGTACTTTATACAAAAAAATTCCTGACTTACCATGTCCTGGTAAAATAACTGAAACTCCTTCAGGTTCTCATGCTATAGACGGTGTAATTGGTTTAGTTAGTGCTAATAAGAGTAAGAAGAAGTCCTCCAAAACTACTTCTCCTATCATAAATTTACCAGATTCACTGAAAGGAGATTCTTCCCTTGAAACTTTTGCTGACATTCATGTTGTAGACTCATCTATTGTTAAATCTAAAACCGGTAATAAGAATAAATGAAAGAATAAAAACAAACAAACTTCATCTCCCAAAGAGAAAACCGAAAAGAATGAATCAACTGATGATAAACAGAAACCTTGTTATCCTTGTCTTATCTATGATGAGGATCACTTTACCAAAGAGTGCCCACATCGGTCTAAGGTCTCTAAATTCCTCAAAGGTTTACCCACACCTGCTGTCTTGAAGGATCATTTTCCTACTCAAGATAGCAAAATGATAGGATCTTCTTCAAATTATTCAGAAAATATTTTAATGATTTCTGAGGTTATGGTTGTGACGGATCACAATACTATGGAAGTAAAAATCCTGTAACTGGTAAAGAGACTGATAATTATAGTCAAACACCAGCTGTTTCTCCTTTGGTTTCTGATCCACTTCATATCGAGAAACCTAATCCTGATCTAGTGATTAAACTGCCTGCTAAAGGTGTACTTCGAAAATCAACTTTCAATCCACATGCGAGAGTTGCTCAGAATTACAACATTGTTGAAGACTTAGCGATATCCCCTTTAGCAATGTCGGCCTTAGAAGTGCTACAATCATGTCCAACACAAAGGAAATTACTATTATCAGCTATTGGAGCTATCGAACCTTAGGATTATAACCTCATGGTATTTGATCTAGAAAATTTTACATTGAGACTCCCTCATCAAATGGATTTTTAGATTCCAATATTAGTAAAAAATAGATGACTCTTTTGTACTGTAATTGATGAGGGGGCATCCACGTGCATAATGTTGTTAAACTGTTGGAAAACTCTCGGTTCTCCAACACTCAACCAATCACCAAAAAACTTTAAAGCCTTTGATGGAAGAGGATTTCATCCGTACGGAATACTCCAGGATCTACCAATAGAAGTAGAAGGTAAAACCGTTAATCTAGATGTGGAAGTTATTGATGCCCCTCTAAATTACAACCTTATTTTGGGTTGTAGTTGGTCTTATGCTATGACTGCTGTCGTTTCATCCATCTTTCGGTTAATCATGTTTCCTCATAAAGGCAAGACTGTGAAAATTGAGCAGTTGTCATATTATTTGTCTGACCTTGCTTCTACAGAAAGTATCCAACATGTTGGAAAATCGACTATCCCATATGAAGATGTTGGTTTAGGTTTAGTAAAGGACTCCGTTTTGATGGGAAATTTCTCTATGCCTCCACCCAATGTACCGCGTACCATTGCCAACATCAATATGATTTCATCTAGCACTATACCATTCGATGACACTTGGGTAGTGCCTTCAAAGTCAAAGCTGGATTCTTTCAATGGTGAGATGCCTTTGAGTCCTTTTGAAATGGCATATGTGGCAGTATAGTTGTTTTCTGACACACTTTCAACTACTCCTGATGAAATGAATGCGATCACCGAAGAATCTTCTTCACTATCAAGCTCAGCCTTGACATTACTTTCCAATCCCTTTCAATAATTATTTCACATTGATGAAAGTATTCGAGAATTTTTCTCTTTGGATGAATTACCCTGGGATGATCTACATCATAGATATTCATTTTTACTTGAACTTGATAAGTTTGAAAATTATTTTTTGTCTATTTTTATGATTGATTATGTCGAGGAACCACATAATCCCATATCGATTACAAATTCGGATTCTGAGATTAATTTGCAAAACATTTCTACAACTGTTCCTATCGACATATCAGTTAAACTTGGAATTGTTGAAAACATTCATATAGGCGCTTCTTGTACGATTCAAGAGATTAATACATACAAAGCCCTATTTCAAGAATTCTGCGACATATTTTCCTGGTCTTACGAAGAGATGCCAGGAATCGATCCAAAGATTGTCATTCATGAAATTAAGACATACCTGGATGCCAAGCCTATTAGACAAAGATTACGTCCAATACATCCACAAAAATCTGTTGTTATTAAAGCTAAAGTTGAAAAGCTATTGCGAGCAAGATTTATTTATCCAATTCCATTGACATATTGGGTATCTAATATAGTTCCCGTTACCAAAAAACAAGGGACTATACGAGTATGTGTCGATTATAGGGATATTAATAAAGCATGTCCAAAAGGCAATTATCCTACCCCCTATATCGACCAAATTATTGATGATTGTGTTGATCGGTGGTTGTCATTGATGTCAACCCAAGCAGCACCAAGGGATAATCCTATATTGCATGGGAATTTTTACCTACCAAATTACTATATTCTGGTTCAAGAATGATTTTTATGGTTTCTACTTGTCGAGATATTTCCATTGATATATGGCACGCCACATAATTCTTCACGGTTTGAGAGATATTCATGTTTGAAGTTTATACCCCCAGTTAGTGGGCTAAAACCCCATAGGGTTGTGGCATGGGTCATTGAAAAGTCATAATTAATATTTTTTAAGCTCTTAAAATCCCTCCCACGTTCACTTGTTGAAGCCCCTCTCAACCTAATCATTTATATAAATTGTGATCCTCATTTCCTCCTTATGCAAGGGATTTCTCCATCTGAAACAGGTCATCGTGGAATTTCGCTCTATTTTTTTTTCTATGAAGGTTCAGAAGCTGAAATTTTTATGAGGCAAATCTGAAATCCTGAGGAAGTTACTATGAAAATTTCAGATCAAGGTGCGCAATATTTTCGAAGATATGATCTGTGGAAGTCAGGGTTTTTGCAGGCTCCTGAAATTCATCTCAAAGAAGTGACCTTGGTAAAATCGTCATAATTATCTCTTTGAGTATCGGATTGGAATTCTATAAAAAGTGGCAGATATTTCACAGATTTTAATTTTCTCTCTATCCATTTCAGAGCCAAATGTAAAACCAGTGACACGTGGCACGTCGTACAAGTTCGCTCTGCTGAAACAGTCCATAATTAGGGCATTGTGAGATATTGGGTATAACTCTCCCTTGAAGAATCCAATTGGGTCAGACCTATGGAATTGGAAAGACGACTCAGAGGAATACTACAGAACCGAAAATAAGATATTGAGGATCTGAAATAACAGAGATACACCAGATTCAATATCGAGCTCCTAGAAGGCAAAGAAAAAGCTAGATCATGTGTTGTCAAGGGCTGCAAAGGACCAAACTTTCTAGGTAAGAAAAGCAAGGTAAGGTGTAGCAGAGGGTAGCATGACAAGAGCAGAAACCAAGGTTCATAACAGCAGCAATAATTTCATCACATGAAGTCTTCAAGTGGGCAACACTGCATACAATCATTGCAAAGGTATCATTGTACTAAGTCATTGTAAATGCATTATTGTACAAATTGTACTAGTGTCTATCTGCCAAGAGTTGAAGAGGCAGTGTCAGGTGGTCTAGGATCATCATTAGGTGGTTGTGTCATAGTTGGGGTTATGGTCTAGTGTGTCTTATTCTTTTACATCATTCTATATCATTGTAAAGTGGACCATTTTCCCTGGTATGGGAGTCCATTCTTCTTTTATTCTTCTACAGGGTGGTAGGGTGGTGGTAGGGTGAGTTGTAGCTCATTGGGTGTTGGGGCATCCGTTCAGTTGACTATTGAAGAATCACGGGCGTTGGAGTGTCCATATAGTGGGAGCTGGAGAAGAATTATTTTCTAGATTCTAGGAAGTTGGAGCTTTATTTTCAATTGGAGTTGAATATTAAAGAATTATCAGAAAAGCGTTAGGTGGTTTTTGTCCCGGAGTGGGTTTCCACCTTAAAAAATGTGTGCATTTGTGTTCCTTTTGTTTACTGCTATTATTGTACAAACACTGATAATAATTGAAGATTAACTAATGCTCTAATTGAAAGGAATACTAATTCACTCCCCCTCTCAGTATTTCCAAAAAATTGTGTCAGAAGTGAAATTTTCTCATTTATGGATGGATTTTCCAGTTTATAATCAAATCAACATACTCCCTACTATTCAACCAAAAACAACATTTATATGTCCTTGGGGGACATTTGCTTATTGCAAATTACCTTTCGAATTAAATAATGCTGGTGCAACTTTTCAAAGGGCCATGTCTAACGCTTTTCATGATATCAAACATATTGTACAACCTTATCTGGATGACTTACCTGCTCACTGATTACGTAGGGAAGATCATCCTACTCACTTACGAGCTATTTTCATGAGATGTAGGCATTACAAGATTTGTTTGAACCTGCAAAAATGTGTTTTTTGTGTGCAATCAGGACGATTACTAGGATTCATCATTTCGAAAGCCGGCATTCGTGTCGACCCCTCGAAGGTTGAGGCCATCATCAATTTACCTCCTCCTTCCACACTTCGCCAAATCCAAAGTTTGTAGGGGAAAGAAAACTTTCTATGTAGGTTTATCCCGAACTATGCTAAGTTAACAAAAGGTTTTACTTGATTGTTGAAACACAATTTTCCTTTTATTTGGGATGAGATTGCTGATCGATATTTTGATGCATTAAAACACGCTTTGACCCATGCACCGTTATTGCATCCACCCAATTACCACCAGGACTAATTTTTATACTTAGCAGTCTATTATTCCACCATTGGAATGGTTTTGGTTCAAGAGGATGAATCTCACAATGAGAATGTGATCTATTATCTAAGTCGGAATCTGAACTCGACGGAAATTAAATATTTTCATGTGGAAAAATTGGCCTTGGCAGCAGTGCAAGCTGTCCAACGATTCTGTCACTAGATATTGTTACGTAAGACAAATGTGATATCTAATTGCAACCCGATGATGTATATTTTGAAAAAATAATTACTCAGGGGCAAATACTCTAAATGGATTGTCATCCTACAAGAGTTTGATTTGGAATTCGAGAAATCTAAATCAAAGAAATCGTTGGTGTTTGCAGAACTCATGTGTGACTTTCCCAATACTGACACAGAAACCATGGTAGAGAATCTTATCATAGATGAATCTTTGTTTCTTATCAGTATGTTAGATCCATGGTATGGAGATATCATTATATATCTTCAAACCTAAGCCTTTCACCCAGAGCTTTCACGTTCAAATCGATGGAGAATCTGATATCAATCCCAACAATACAATATTTTTGGAGACACTCTTTATCGTTGTGGTGCGGATTCTGTTTTTCGACGTTGCATAACTCACAAAGAGGCTGAAAGGGTTTTGAATGACTGCCACCCTAGAGCGTGTGGTGGTCATATGTCTGGGTTTTCCACAACCCAAAAGATATTACGCGTTGGTTATTTTTTTCCGTCATTGTTCAAAGATTGTGTTATTGAGGTCTGAAAATGCCACAACTGCCAAATTTTTGATCGAAATATGCGTGCGCCTCCAGCTCCTCTTCACCTAATCATTGCTATCGGTCCTTTTGTGAAATGGGGAATTGATTTCATTACATGTAACCCTCACTCGAATGGGCAACATGGTTATATCATTCTCGCTGTAGATTACTTTACCAAATGGGGCGAGGCGATGCCTACATTCGAAGAAGATGGAAAAAGATGCAGCTACGTTTGTATTCAATCATGTGATTGCTCATTTCGGTGTAACCCAAGCTATTATTATAGACCATGGGAGTCATTTTCAAAATATAATGATGACCTAACTTTCAAATCAACTTGGCCTGCACCATGAAAACTCTACTCCATATTACCCGCAGGCTAATGGTCAAGATGAAGTCGTCAACAAGATTTTAACCACCATGATTAAACGGATTATCGGAACTCACAAATCGAATTGGAATACCATGCTTTTTTCGGCACTATGGGCATACTGAACCTCAGCAAAAACTGCTACAGGGTTCACTCCTTTTCAACTGGTCTACGATTTAGAAGCTTTGTTACCCATTGAATGCGAAATACCGTCACTCCAATTAGCCATTGAGTTACTACCAGCTACCTCTGAAGAGGAAAAGCACTTTTTGTACTTAGCACAATTAGATGAGACTTGACGCACCACTGCATTAGCTACCGAAGCTCATAAGAAACGTGTGAAAGCTCAGTATGATCGAAGTGTTACCCCTCGTGTCTTTTCAGAAGGTGAACTAGTCTTAGTATACGATCAAGCTAACGATAAGCTAGGTGCTGGGAAATTCGAACCGATGTGGCATGGTCCCTACATTGTCAAGCATGTGCTTGCAAAAGGGGCCTATGAATTGACTGATTATGATGGGGTCTCTTTAGATAGCCCAGAAATGGTCTTTATCTTAAGAGATATTATGCTTGACTTTCGTGTGAAGATCTCACTTGTACATAATTAGTTACTTTTTAGATAGTGTGCCTTAGATTAGATAAGTGTGCCTAGATTAAGTTTTCTATTACTACTATCACTGCTTATCTTGATTACTCTTGATATTGTAGATGTCGACATCCATTCAAACGTACATTAATTTTGCTGATGGTGCCTGTCACAGTACACAGAATATTTCCTCCTCAGCCTGGGTTATCTATTCACCCACCAATGCATTAGTTTCTATGCATGGGGTAAGCCTTGGTCAAACAACGAACAATATTGCAGAATATAGCACAGTCATTGAGTTATTATCAGATGCCATTTAATTTGGTATTCGACGTTTGATCATTCGATTGGATTCAGAACTCATTGTATTACATTTAAACAGGGTATATGCAATTAAAAATCCAGTTTTATTGAGATTATTTTTGAAGGTTCATCTCTTGGAACGACAATTTGATTACATCAAATATCAACATATTTCAAGAAATTTAAATACATTAGCTGATGCATTAGCTAATCGTGTTCTAAATAGACATTTTCAACATTAAAATAGTAAACCAGAACAACATTTGATACATGTTGAACAAGATACTCAGAGAAAGTAGTAATATCATAGATAGGTTTGTTTTTCAAAAATATTACATCGTCTATGATCATAGTTTCAAACAAATTATGATCTAATAGATATTGATACAAAAAAAAAAACATGTCAATCCACAATGATCATCCACTATCCGTGATGATGATCATGGTTATAGACGAGGCAGCATTCCTGGAACACCGGTAACATGTCTCTGAAGCCAGAGAGGAATGTCATTTGTCCCTGTCTCGGGAATGTTTATGGTTAACCTCTTCTGGTTGTGTTCCATATTGGCTAGGATCTATGTTGCCTGATGTCGTGGTGGTGCTATATGCTCTACTTGCTGCCTATCAAAGCGACGGAGTGTAGTTGGTCATCGTGGACCGAAATCTGCAATTAAATATTGTTATCAATATTGGATAATAAAAAAAAATAAAAATTAGATTAAATACATCAAAATAGTTCACTTACCTGATTCGTCCCACTGTGCCCCTGGAGGCAAAGACATCTCAAGATCACCTCTGAAATCTATACCTGCGTAGGGGAAGTCTTCAATTGTGAAGACTTGGTTCCTTAGCCACATAAAGTATGCCAGAGTGAACTAAACCACTGAACTGCCATTGCCACCATGGCAGGCCATTAATGCAACCCAATGTATCATCCGAGGTTCCCGAAGTTCCCCACGATCTACTGGAATCAGCTGAGGGGCGAGAAGCGAGATTCTCTCTAAAGCAAAAGAAATCAAAATGGTGCCATAACCAAAGTTTTCAACTTTGCATTCTTTGCTCTAGTTAATTGGCCTTTCATGTTGGCCAATACCCCTTCGCACCAGTTGAATATGGCGCCTCTGAAGCACTCTACCGCGGTTTGCATTTGAGATTTAGTGGCTACATGTGGAGTTGCACTCCCACATAATCTGATTACCGTAAATGCAACTACTTTGAGATCTAATCACAAGATAGTTTTAATGTCTATGCGATTGTCCTTTGGATCTGCCTCATCATTGAAATACTGTTGTTTGTAGCTAGCAAAGGGTAGGCCACCCTATCTAGCCCCAAACAAGGATATGTTTTCTCCTCTCCGGGACAATCTAGTGAGAAAATAAATGTCCTCTAGCTCAATTTCGAGCCGATGGTCACTAATGATAAATCATTGACCTTGAACTTCCCATGTATTTACTAGCCATGTCATCAGCTCTACTTGTGCTTTCATACCTTGGATCACCCAGGACTTATATAAACCACAATTTTTTAGCACACGCATTGTTGCGGGATCATTCATAGCTTCATTGTCTATAGCCTCATGCTCACATTCTCTCCACTCTAATATGGTGGAATATCCTACAAATAAACACATTTGAAAGTTAGAAACCATTGGAGTGTAAAACTTGAATAATTTTTAAGAGATTTTATGAATTTTGAAACGGTCACGGCGCCTCCACAGTTTTTGTGAGGATACAATGCGGACGTCCGCACGGGCTCTACACAAAAACCGCAGTAGCCCGATAGTGTTATTTTTAGAAAATTATTGGGGTCTACAGGTAGTGCGCGCATGACCTGCAGACCCCCGAGAGCGCATTTTTAAACATAAATTCCTCCCAAAAAATGAAATTAAAGCTAAAAAGGAGAAATGAAATGGATAGAAATGAAGAGTAAGATGATGTGGATTACCTGGTTCTGACAATTCACGGGATAAAGCTCCATGAGTGGATGGATAAAGCTCGAACTAATCGCACCTCTAGAAGATTCTAGTTGGGAGAATATTCAACCTAACAAACATACTACTTATGAAGCTTTATTACCCTACTTGATGCAATATTTACAATGAAAAATTGTTGAAAACATGATTAACATACTGCTTATTGGAGCTTTATAACACAACTTGATACAATATTACAATCACACACACACACCAAAATTCATTTGCTTCAACCAGCAAATAAATAAGGACATAATCCTTGCATTTGATTAGCCATATCCCATGTAGCTTCATTGAGACCAAAGTGTGTAATAGATCTGACAAGAAAATGTATAGAAATAGAAAATATGCCCAAGAAATAACTCCATTGAAGATAAAACTTCAGATCTTCATTAATATCAAACCCCTTAAGGTAGGGCAACACCATACATTCACTCCTTAAGGAAGGAGATCACTCCACAAGCCATATGCTTGCCAATACAATAATCCTTTACATCTCTCAATGGAGAGACTCTAGCCTCTATATAGGTTTCATACATGCAATACCATGGGTATCTCAATACCATACATCCAATACAATGGGCTTATCACTTTATTCCCTAGCTACATGTGGTCCCTTACATAATGTGGGTTAACCACTTTATTTATTAACTATGGCCCAATTATTTATCATTATTATATTATTACATCATATTATTCCCTTGGGTACCTCCCTCTGTACCCTATATTATCCCCCCTAGGTATACTACATTACACCCCCCTTAAACATGTTTCGTCCCCGAAACATAAGAAGAACACAAATAATAAGATCTACTCAAAAGAGTATTCCACTGGTACCATTCACGTGCATCCAACCATCCCAGAGAAAGGTGAACACTCGATCTAGTCGATGTCTCGGTCGTTTGATATGGAAGTGGGTTCTGGTGGTTCTTCTGTGTTGATGTGTTGTGGGTGGATCGTCACACCTCTCTATGTGTCATCCAGGGGTTTCTGTCCTTGTTGCTAATTCGTTTCCACATTCCTGGTTGTTGTCTTGCTGGGTGATGTGGGTGGTGATATGTTGAAGCTTTAACTGATGGAACATATTTCATTAATTCCTCCATTATTGGTGATGGAGTGGTGTCAGGTTCTTTTGTTGGTACTTGCTTTGATGTCTGTGTTTGGTTGTCTACCATCAAAGGCTCATCATTTGATGTGTCTGTGTCGGTAGAGATTTGCGCTTCTTCCTCCCTAGTCTCTGCATGGTTCCTAATGCAAATATCGTGCAATGTAATTTTCTTCTTTTTATACTAGAGCTTCATGAATTTCTTTTGCACATTAAAATTGACAGTACCAACGGATTCCATCCAAGGGTGTCCCAAAACAACATCCACAACAGCCATATCTGAAGCATAAAAATCAGAATGCAACACATACTTATCCATAGAAATCTTCAAATCTTTATAAATTTGAACATCTTCGTTATCAACTTGTGTCTTTTCAATATGTTTTGTTGGAACTTGCAATTTTTTAGCCAAATTAACATTGACACAATTATGCTTGCAACTAGGAATGATAGACACAATGATGTTCTCTTCTGAATACTTCCATTAACCTGTAATATGGAAATATTAGTAGAAAATAAGTCTTTATGTCTCTTACTTTCCTTCTTTCTGGCTTTAGACCACTTGTCCAAAATGAATTTTTCAAGTTTTTTCTCGGGAAGTTTCCTCACTGCGCTGTCAAGTGAGGTCCACCATTTATTTGCCTCATATTTCAGATGAAGCCCTATGGAGCATATCCAAAATATTTGGTATTGAGCCTTGAGATATTGTAAAAAATCTTCAATAGTAGGGCCATCATATTTTCCTGTAAACTTCATCTTGCGAGAATCCATAAAATAAAGTAAGGGTTTTAAAGAAAATCACTTACTTTGGCAAAAATTTAAAATGGACATTACTCGGTCAATATAACTTAGAATCCTTAATATAACCCATTTTCAAAAATGGAATAGCCATTCTGCATCTAACCATATGACTGAAATCCCGATCTAGGCACTCTGGAAACACAGATTTGTGCTGCAACTGTCTCGCCGTCACAAAATTTATGAAAAAATGGCTGATTTTAAATCAGTGATAACTTCCTCATCCGGACTCCGATTTGATCGATTTTTTTTTTGAAATCGGGTGATTTTTCAAGGGGAGCTCAGATATGTAATTGGTTGTCTAAAATTGTGCACCATAATCTATTAAAAATGTCAGAAGAGCCGCCGTACACAAATTGCTTCCAGAAACATTTCTGCAACACAACTGAATTTAAATCAGCGATATCATCTTCATCCGGACTCCGATTCGACTGATTTTTTTTTTGAAATTGGGTATTTTTCCCTAAGGAATCAGATATGATATTTATTTTCAAAAAAATTTCCCCAATTTTTTCAGATTTTCTCTACAAACTCGCCGCCCAAAAATTTCCTGCAAAAAAAATGAAAAAACAAATCTCCAAACTCTGCCCAAGAAAATGCTCTGATACCACTTGTAGTAGATCTGATAAGAAAATTTATAGAAATGGAAAATATGCCAAAGAAATAACACCATTGAAGATAAAACTTCAGATCTTCATTAATATCAAAACTTTTAAGATAGGGCAACACCATACATTCACTCCTTAAGGAAGGAGACCACTCCACAAGCCATATGCTTGCCAACACAATAATCCTTGACATCTCTCAATGGAGAGACTCTAGCCTCTATATAGGTTTCATACATGCAATACCATGGGTATCTCAATACCATACATCCAATACAATGGGCTTATCACTTTATTCCCTAGCTACATGTGGTCCCTTACATAATGTGGGTTAACCACTTTATTTATTAACTATGGCCCAATTATTTATCATTCTTATATTATTACATCATATTATTCCCTTGGGTACCTCTCTTTGTACCCTATATTATCCCCCCAGGTATACTACAAAGTGCTTCCAATAAACTTTAACTTATTCTATTGCTCAGTTTTAGAGCATTATATTTTTCCATTGTAGGATGCATTGAGTCTTTGGCTGGAACTCTCCTTTTGGCTCCACCTACGATACAAACCAATCAATCAAATGATAAACATCTTGTATATATATTTTAAGCAATGAAACATGGAAAACATCGTGGAATTTCATTGATGGTAGCAAAGAAAGTCTATAGGCCACTAGTTCAATCCTTCCAAGGATATCAAAAGGCCTGTAATATTGGGGTGCCAACTTGGCACATGTTATGCGGATTAATCCCACTTGCAGACAAGAGCGATCTCCCTAGTATTCTACGAATAGCTAGAAACAAACATCCATTTGTAAATATTTTCTCTAAACTATTTTCAATTCAGAATTATTATAAACAAAGAAAGAGGACATGCCCCTACCTTGAAATCCAATGTTCGATGCAATATTTTATCCAGTCGCTTCAAAGAGACTTCTCCAGTAAGTAAAACCTACAATCAAAGAAAGAAAAAATAATCAAAGCACATGCAACATATAATAATTAAGAAAAGTTAATCCAACTTAGTGATCAAGGAGTCTAAGTATTGATGTTACTCAATAATCAAAAGAACAAATCAATGAGAAAAAGAGATCCATATGTATTATCTTGAATGAAAAGAGTAACTTTACAACCTGATGCCTTAATGTCGTACAAGTTTCTCCTGGGGTCCTGAAAAATTGTTCCTCCTTCAGTTTGACAAGCATGCCTCTCTGAATACCAGCATGGAGTTATGGACATTAGGGTGTGATCATTCTCATGCAAATAACAACTAGTGTAGAAAGTATGCACTCTTGGGATAAAGCTCCATGGATGATGTGGATAACCTGGTTCTAAAAATTCTAGCATCCAATTAGAGAAGAGAATAGCAAGAGAGAGACAAAAATCACTTGGAAACAAGGAGGAATCAAGTAAGTAAGCAAGGAACAAGTAAGGGATCACAAGAGGAAGATTGGAAAACGGTAAAAAGGGGCATAAATCAAGCAGAGCAAGATATATCAACAAGAGGATTTTGCAGGTAATAGGTTGCATGTTTTATTATCTTTTTGGGATTTGAATGCATGGTTTAGGCATTATTTTATTGGTTATGTTTGTCTTCATTGGCATGGGATTTTCCTGGATTGAAAATGATATACAACCTTTCCTTTTCCATTTCCTGGATAGCCATGGTATAATGGGTTTTGATTTTGGCTGAGCTTTGGATTTCTAGTGTATTTGTATCTGGTTGATATGGTCTTAGGAAAATCCCAAGGGTTGAGGGTGGAGATGGTTTTCTCCATGAAGCTCTTGACAGGTGGGTGGAGACTGTTAGTTCTAGTCTTCGCAGCCTGTGGAGACTGTCTGTTTTTGTTAGATGTTTTTCACATGATGTTCAGCACAAAACATGTGACAAGTGTGTCCATCAGAAGAAGCTCAGAAAAATATTTCCAACGGTATTTCACACTCCCGTAACCGGCTCTCGGATTAGAAGATATGATCGAAATGAATGAGTGATTCTTGGTTATGCATGTTTTGAGGTCAGTTGCTGCACACAATGAAAAGTTTAGTAAAAAATCAGTTTGTGAAATAATGGTAAGGAATTTTTCAAAAGTGAAATGGGTTTTTTTTCATCACATACCAAATAACAAAAACCTCCTTCAGTTTATGCACAGGTGCTACTATGTGGGAGATATACAGTGATATTTCGAGCCTACATTAAAACAAAGCAAATTTTTCATATTTTTTACTGTTTTAGTCATTTTAGTGCGGGGCCATTTTACAATAGATGGAAAGTAATTTTGTAAAAACCAAGGAGGTTTTTGTTAAACACAAGCCATATAACAAAAACCTCTTTCAGTTTATTCACAGGTGTCACGAATTGGGATATGTGACTAGATCTTTACAACTCATTTTCACAAATTTAAATTTTTAATGATTTTCTGTTTTAGAGATGATTTTGTGGAACAGATTGCGAGCAAATGGAAACAAATTTCCCAAATTTGAGAGAGGTTTTTCTCCAAAATGACCTTATCTACAAAAAAATATTTCAGTTTTGTAACAGGTGCTATGGTTTAGGAGATACGAGTTCATCTTCAACACCTATTTTTAGAAATTCGACCCAAGTTTAATGTAACTGATTCTATTTTGAAGAAAATGGTTGAGCTTAATTCCCTTAGTACAAGGATGAGAAAATGTATATATTTTATAAATTTCATAGTGTAGGGGTTTGATTTTGGTAGAAGGTTGGACTTTTGGGAAAGCTTGGAGCTTGTTGTATACTCATTTCAGCAGTTTGGCTAAGGAATAGACCAGTGGTTTGCAGCACTTTATGGGATTCATGTGGCATCTTGTTTTGGTATTGTATTTTCTTCTGTAATTGTAAGTATACATGTGTTTTATGTATGCAATATCTCTCTTTATTTCATCTTAACTAAATAAAACAAGGATAAAGGTAGAATACATTGAAAGTGCAGTGCTCTACCTAGGGTTTGCTTAGTTATCTATGTTTTCAACTGATTGAAAAGGATCCCTGAGTTTTTCATGCCCTTTTCAACTCCTCATCTGTCTAAAACCTCTCCATCTCACTTAATTTGAAGTACCAAATCACTTTCCTACCTTGCCCCATAGATATCTCTGCAAAACTGAGCCTCATTCCCCAGGCCCAAATCTGCCTTTCACATTTCAGCCAACAAAACATCATCAAATTCAATCAAACACCTCTGTACACATACCTAGCCTAAAATCAGTCATCACATCAGTCATCTCAAGCTTTCATTGGCCATATTTTCTGAGATTGACAAGGAGAGAGCCCTCTCCCGACCTGGTAGGGCTAGCTACTAGGTTAAGCGTGGTATGATGTTATCCTAGATCCTACCTTTCTTAGCCTGAGTTAGATTTAGGCCCTAACAGAGACAGGAAAATTCCTCTGGGTATGGTGAAGAAATCCTGAGGCATCCAAGCTTGTTTTGGCTTTGGTTATTTCGAGACCGATCTAGGTGAAATCACTGTGACATGAGGGTGGAGGTGGTTTAACCTCTAGATTCCCTCATTGGTTTTGTTTTGTTTTATCCTATTTGGTCTCACATTCATGCTTGGTGTTATCACAAAATTTCTCCCTGATAGGCTGCTAATCAGAGAATCTTGTGCAACTATTTCAAACCAATCTTGTGATTGAGGTTATGATGAATGTAAGTTGAAAATAACATCGACATGTAGACATTGGGCTTATGGAGTCAAAATTTTTAGTGATTCATTGAGTTTAATTAACATGGAAGTTGAGGCAGATAAGAGTTTTTAGTAATAGGACACACACACATAAAACATGAAATTACACAGCCAATTCACTTATAAAGGAAGTCAGAGCATCAAATGGATGAATTATGAGTAATATAAATGAAGACCATGCAAGTGAGATACATAAGATGTACAAATAGAATAGGAAAGCACTAAAACTCCTTCAGAATCTCAAGTTGGCCAGGTAACAAATCTTGTATTGCTAAAACAATCAATTTACAATAAGTTGCAATTTTGCCAAAAATCTCCAACCCTTGACAAATTCGACTCAATGGACTTTAACATAGTTGTTATATCATGAGATGATCTGCCTCTAGGCTAGATACATCGAATTTTTGCCTACTGACACCTTGAATAACCATAAAACATTAACTTTATGACAAACAGACACCTATCCTACTTGACAGTCCTATTTCAACTAGGACTCAAACTCTTCATTATTATCTTTAACAAAATTATCTACTAAAATAAATTACATATTTGACATTTATGCTATCACATGGTCGAATTTAGATGATGGGATTCACCACTTTGCGACCACTTAACTAACCTCTTCAAAACTAGGAAACAAAACCCTGTTTTTTAGGTAAATGGTCTTGTTCTTCTTCGAATATTTTGGCTGTCATCTGGTCTTGAATTTGTGGTCCTTTAGGGTTTAATAATTGTTTGACATGGTATTTAATTCTTCCATAACCTCCAGCTGTCCAAGAACTGCTCCAAAACCTGATAAAAAGGCTAAAATGCAGTGCGCTACGAAAGTAAGGCAGTTTCGTAGTGCACCTTCATAGCGCTGCAAAACAAGCCTTTAACCTCAAAATTTTTAGCTCTTTCCTTTTGCATAAGGTTCATCATCATCAAACACATCCTTCATACCAATTTCATTTCTTAATACCCTCAAAAATTGGTCAAAAATTCAAAAACACACTTACAGTAGTTTCGTAGCGCTTTGCTGCCCTTCAAGCCCAGAGGCGCTACGAAACTGCTGAAAAGTGCTAAAAATGCAGTTTTTTGCATAATTTTGGAAAATGAAAGCCGTAAGTTCCAAAAACCTGTATCTAACATGTCTTCATCCTTCATTTACCATAAAACAACTCACCTTAGGCTCCTTGAGGTATTTCTTCCTCATTTACAATTGGTTGGGCTATTGGTTCTTCAATCACTATCATTTTAAGCCCCTTTTTCTCTAATTCTTCATGTATTAGTTCAAGTTGCTCCTGTAGATCCCTGACCCGGTCTTTAAGTCTTCTATTAGTGGCTTTCAGATGAGTGTTCACCTTTCTGACATGCTTGGCTTCTAACTTTGCTGGAATTGTCCACTTGACAAGTTGTTGTGTATTGTCTAAGGTTTTTGAGACAGTGTCCACCTATTCTCCCAAACTTCCTTCATATTTTCAAATTGAATTTTCTCAACACTGTGTTTCCTAGCTTCATTTTTCATGACAGAAATCTCCTGATTTTCCAATTTTAATTTCTCTTCAAGGAGCCACAACTCCGTTTTTTCTGTCACCTTCTCCTTTCCCTTTTTTGATTTGCTGACTGTATCCTTTGCTATGGGTGATGAGAGGTCAATAATATCCCAAGGTGATTTAGTTGTCTCAGTAGGTACTTGAGCTTCTTTTCTTCTCTCTATCAATTTCCTAGCATGCCTTGTCATGGGATTTCTTGCTTGGTAAATGAAACCTACATCTTCTCCCTCAAACTCTAATTTCTTTGCAGATTTGACATTATTTAACTTTTTCCCACCTTCCTTTATGAATTCAGCTTGGAAATTAGGTGTTTCCTCTATGTCAATGACATGTGTAATATCCTCTAGATTCCCCTTAGCTTCTACTCTGTCTTCTACAACCACTGTCTTCTCTTTCAAAACCAATGTTTGGCTTCTAGTCATTCTTTTGGTCCCTTGTTTGCTAATAGTTTGTTTCTGTTTTGTAGGCTTGACCACCTCTAATTTATGTTTTGCAGGTGGGACATTTGGTGTGTCAAGACTCTGCATTTGCTCTGGCTCCTTTATAGTTTTCTTTCTTGGCTTTTCTCTTGCAGGTTCATTTGGTTTTGCAACCAAAGGTTGGCTCTGTTCTGCTACTAGTGGTGATGGAACTTTCTTAGTTTTAAGAGTTTTTGAAGGAGTTAGAGCATCTAATTAAAAACAATTGACAAAAAAGAATGAGGACCAATCTCTGCCTAACCTTTGAAGTTCATATAAAACCAATAATTTCACTAAGCCATGATGAAATAATGATTTCTCACTCCCCTCAAACTTTGCTTGGACTTTATCAACCATCTTTGACAAAATTCTATGAAAATAGAAAGGTAGGTCAAGGGAAATCTTACCAGTGAAGTGCAGAAGTAATTTGAAATGGTATGAGTAGACTTTGTGATATCTAACTTCACAGGTAAAATACTTTTGGATGATGAGAAACAATTTGGAATAGTTGTCTTTAATGCAGCTTCTTGGAACAACATTGTTGAGATCCATCTCAGTGTGCTCAGGCTTCATGAACTCCTTACTGCTCCATGTTAAATTTGAAACCTTTGAACCAAATTTCTTGAACTCTTGGAATTTTTGTAGCAGCAGAAATAACCTCTGGTGTGATGGACAAATTTAGCATTCCCACTTTAGTGGCTATTCACTGAAATTCAAAGAAAACTCCTTGGATACCTGCATATGACAGCCCTGCAATTTCTCACAAAACTATAGGAAACCTGCATTTCTGAAGGCTTCCATTACTGTTGGATCTTCAGTGATTGTTTTAATGTCTTAAAGTTCATATCTCAAACACTATCCACCCTTGTGTATTTTTCTTTTCTCTGCCATAGCTTCTCAAAGAATTGCTCAGCCTCGCTTGATGAATTTGCAGGCTCACTTGATAATATTCAAAGAAAACCTTTGAAGAAACCAACCACAAGTTTGGCTCAATACAATAACTCTCAAGAGCTCAGATATTACACATGTTGGAATGAGTAATGGGAATGACTAAATTAGGAAAATATTTGAAGTTTAAATGTCTTCTCATGACTCAATTGTGACTTATTCATTACCTAAACTAACCATGATGACTGAAAATGTGGGTATGTACCTTGATTTCATCACTACATGACTCAAAAATCATCTAACTTACCCTTTCCCAACGTTTTCTGACACCTAACAACTCGACTGACAGGACAGACAGAAAACCGCGCTTTCATAGTGCCTCTAGTGTTAATTTGACTGTTTTCGCTATGAAACTATCAGCAGTTTCGTAGCGAAAAGTGACTTTTTACAGTGCAATGCGCTACAAAAACGTGGTTTCTTGGCTAATAAGGCAGTTTCGGTACAAAAACTTTGGAAAATGAAATGAATCAAAAAATGATGAATGATGTGACATGATGGAGTTTGAAAATGAGTGGGTTTAGACCTTAGGGTAAACTCAAACCATAAAAAATTAACATCTCCCTTGATTAAACTTAAAAATGACTCCTACAACCCTATTTTGACCTTATGAACTTATGTAACCTTGTCAAAATGATGTTTGAATTTTTTTGAGTGATAACAGTGGCTCCACTTGGGATGGTGTGCCCCTGTGGTACACCAAAGAACCAGTAGTTCCAGTGCTGCTATCCATCTTCTTGGAAAAATAGAAAACTTTGAAACTGTCAAGATTTCTCTTCAAACTCTAATGGCCTTCACCTTGGGCTCAAGCTTGATGATTCAACTTGTCATTATTAGTAGAAAAACAGATAAAATGAAATATATACAATGGTATGAATGATAAACAGATTTTAAGAAGAGTAGTGCTTTAAAAACCTGCCATTGACAGGCCCTCCAACACATGGTTGTCCATCCATCTCCTGTAGAATGTAAGTATTGTTCCCATGGAAAGCAGCTACTTTGAATGGACCCTTCCATATGTTTTTAAACTTACCATGTTTACCCTTATCTTCAATATTGGCCTCCCATTTCAAAACCACATCTTCGATTTGAAAATTTTCTTCTCTGATCTTCTTATCAAATGTCTTCTTGATTCTATTTTTAGATTGCCGATTACTGTCGTAGAATTCCTCCCTTTTCTCTTGCAAAGCTATCAACTGATTAATTATTCTCTGAATTGCATTTGTGTCCTCCTCCATCCTTTGAGGCAGATTCATGACAAACATTCCTAAGGATATAGGAAATATGACTTCAACTCCATATACCAGCTCATATGGTGAAGTTCCAATTGACCTCTTCATGCATATTCTATCAGCCCATAAGGCATACTTCAACTTCAAATGCCATGCCTTCTTATTTTCCTGCAACACCTTTCTTATAATCCTCACAATGCTCTTGTTAGAAGATTCAACAAGACCATTCCCTTGTGGATAATATGCAGTAGAATGCCCAAGAGTAATATGATATTGATGAAAAAAATTAATTAAATTCTTTGAATTAAATGCTTGCGCATTATCAATTATGATCTTCATGGGACAACCAAATCTAGACAAGATATTATTCTCCAAAAAAGAAATGATAACAGGGTCATTTTCTTGCCTAGTTGGGATTGCTTCAATCCATTTGGTAAAGTAGTCAGTTTCTGTCAAAATCCAGCGATGTTGACCTGATGATGGTGGATGAATCTCTCCAATAAAATATAGCACCCACTGTTGAAATGGCACCTCAACATAGATATGCATTAAAGGCAAAGGTACAAGCTTCTTCTTACCATCAAAAATCTGGCATTCATGGCAGGCAACAAGCTTTTTGTACACATATTTAAACATTGAAGGCCAATAAAACCCTACTCTAAGGATCTTGTTTGTTGTAGCCTTCCAATAATCATGACCTCCACAATCTCCTTTGTGGAACTCCTAAATCACTTTATCAACCTCCTCTTCCAGCAAACAATTCAACAAAATACCACCGGGATCCTTCTAATACAAATTTTTGTCAATGATGCAATACCTCAAGGATTTTAGCTTCACATATCTTGCATTGGGATTAGTCAGTTCAGTAGGTGCTCTATGATGATGTAGGAAAAAAATAATGTCCTTATACCACTCTCAAATGATATACTTTTCTTCAATAGGGATTAGTTCTTCCTCCTCATCTGAAATTTCTGATATTTCTGCAATTAAATTCATGTCAAGACAGTCAAAGTTTGACTGTGCCATCATCTTTGCTAGACCCTGTCCTTTGACCAATTTTGTTGGCTTGATTTCTATATCATATTCCAGCAAGTTAGAAATCCATTTCCACCTCTTACCATCCATATCATCTTGAGTTAGGATGTCTTTCACAACAGCATTAGGAACAAAAGCTAAAACATGTGAATCCAGAATATAAATTTTGAAATATTTGATGGCCTTAACCAAGGCATAAGCTTGCTTCTCTAAGATGTTTTACTTAAACTTAGAGTTAGCTAATGTCCTGCTAAAAAATGAAATGGGCTGCTCAGTACCTTGCTGTCCCTTCTGCAACAAAACTCCAACAATTGTATTTTCTGATGCAAAAGTAAAAACTAGAAATTATTTTGAGAAATTCGGGTTGATCAACATTGGTGCTTGGGTGAGTGCCTTTTTTATGTTCTCAAATGAGTGCTTTGCTTCTGCTATCCACTTAATCTCAACTCCTTTCTTTAGCATCCTTGTTATGTCCTTTACAATCTCAGCAAAATTAAGAATAAATCTTCTCACAAAATTTACCATTCCAAGAAAAGACTGGACCTCCTTTTTGCTCCTAGGAAAATCCACCTTCTATATTGCATTGACCATGTTTGGATCAATCGTAATCCCATCTTTAGAAATAACATGTCCAAGTAATTTGCCTGAAGTTAAGGCAAAAATGATTTTAGTGGGATTGAGAGAAATACCAAACCTTCTACACTTCAGCAGAATTCTTTCTAGGTGCTCCAAGTGATCTTCCTCCTTCCTTGAGAAGACTGTTATGTCATCAAGATAAACAACCACCATATTGTCCTTCTCTTCAGTAAAAGTAATATCCATTTCCCTTTGAAAAGTAGCCCCTGCATTCATGAGCCCAAATGACATCTTGGCATACATGAATGTGCCCCATGGTGTAGTAAAGGTTGTTTTTTCCTGATCATTTGGATGCACAAGAATATGATTATAACCTGAAAAACCATCAAGCATATACATCCTTTGGGAACCAACAATGTTCTGCAAAATTTGGTCCATCTTTGGGAGAGGGTAATTGTCCTTCAGAGAGGCTTTGTTCAAGTTTTTGAAGTCTATGCATATTCTGATTTCTCCACTCTTTTTTCTGACTGGAACCAAATTTGCGAGCCACTTTGAGAATATGTTTGGAACAATGATTTTGGCATCAAAGATCTTTTTGATTTCCTTCTCAATCAAAGGCATGAGGAGTGTATTAATCCTCCTCAATTTCTGCTTGAAAGGCTTTTCATTTTATTTAATGGGAATAGTATGTTGAATTATAGGAGGGTCGTACTTCTTCAAATCAGCATAACTCCAAGAAAAAACATCTATGAGCCTTTTCTTAAACTCAATATATTTATGATTCATATCAACTGAAAGAAACTTTGAAATTTAATCATTTTTGGCATAGTTACTATACCAGGGTTACAACTCTCTACCTCTTCATCATCAACTTGTATCCTAGGAGATTTGAACACGTCATTCTGATAAAATATCTTCTCAAGGGGTATGAGGCCTTTGGGTATAGAGTTATTCTTCAGCTGTAACACTTCAAAATTTCCCTTAGATTCAACAAACATGTTTTTCTAATCTACTTGCATATTTTCAAACTCATCTTTTAGCTCAATAAAGTTCTTAACTTGTTGGTCATCCTCAAGACTTGCCAATGGATAATGTTATCAGGGATAGCTGGTCTATGAAGAACCTCAACCTCATATTTTTCAGTGGAATGTATGGGAATGATGAAAATACTTGTAAGACAGCTAGGGAATCAACAATGGAGTTTTGGACTCTAGTCTTGACAATGACTGAATGTTCTTGGAAATTTTCCAAAATTTCCATGACTAAGTTTCTATATGCCCTCATTCTTGCATCCTTTGTTTGATACACACCTTCAACTTGTTTAATGACTAATTCAGAATCTCCACAAACAGAAATTTTTTGAGCACCATTATTTTCAAAACTTTTAAGCCCAAAATCGAGGATTCATACTCAGCCATGTTATTTGTGTAATCAAAATTTAGTTTGTAGGAAAAAAACTTACTTTCATCATTTGGACTTGTGATCCAAATCCCTTCTCCTGCCCCCTCTTTTCCCGCTAATCCATCAAAGTGCAATAACCACTAACCTTCCGCCTTCTCATCACTAACTTGCTGATCTTTTGCTTGCTGATTTTCTGTCTGCTAAATTTCAGATTGCTGATTTTCTGCCTTCTTCTCATCTTCTGCTTCATCAGTCAACTCATTGAAAATAATAGCAGATCCAAGTTCAGTATCAAGAGCATAAATTGGAAAGTTTTGAGGTTTATCTTTAATACTCACCATGTAAGTCATTCTTGTCTCTCTATACAGTCTCCTTTTCTCACCAAAAATAGGAATAGTGGCATAAGTAAGGTCCATCTGCATTGTACCTTTGATTTTTTTTGCCCATGACCTTGATAATGACATGCCAAACTTTGGTGGAATTTCTGCTACCACAATTTCCATGACCACTGTCTTGGCAGAGATTTTTGTAAGACCAACAAAAACATCTTTAATTAAACCAATGCACTAAACTCTTTTTGAATCAAAAGAAAACAAGTCCTTATATGGTATAGTAATTTCTAACCCCATCCTCTCCATGATTACTTTAGGCATAAGATTGTGAGAAGCCCTTGAATCCGACATAGCATTATGTAATGTCATATCATGAATGCTGAGACTAACATAAAAAGGAGGCACTTCCTCATTTTGTTCATCTTCTAATCTTGGGCCCAAGTATATGGTTGAAAGATATTCTTGAATATTTAAGATATCAGCAGCTCCTAGTTGTGAATTCAACATTTTCACAATCTTTCTTCTATATTCATTTACCTTAAGAATATATCCAAAAGGTACTGGTATTTTGATCTTAGAAATTTCATTCTCCAAATTGAAAATAGAAACATATTTTTCAGCTTCTTTGACAGGAGGAGGAGGTGGTGTATCTTTCTTACCTTCAGTAGCCTTGGGGGTATCTTTCTTGGCTTCAACAGATTTACGAGTATATTTTTTAGGCTGTGTTTTGTTTACAATGATTGGCACATTCCTATTTCTGAGATTGTATTGTTTCTGCATCTCAAAAATTGCGTGTTGATACCCTTTAAAATAATCATATGGTTCCTCTCCATGACTACTTTGATCTGACTCATCATGTTCCTCCTTAGTCAAGAAAATTCTAGACATATATTCATCTAGACAATGGATGTATTCTTCAGGAATTTCAGGTTCATCCTCTTCATCAACTAATTTTTGCTGAAAAGGAGGTCTCATTGGAGGATCAAGCTGCTGATTTCTGTTTTCCCTTGGCCTTGCTGGTTTTGAGGTCTTTTGAATTGAGGGTTTATAAACTAAGACTCATGTTGCGCAGGAGGAGCAGAGGTATTTCCAAGGGCCAATCTATCCATCAAATTTTCCATTGTCTTCATCATTGAATCAAATTTGTCATCATAGGTAGAGGCATACGGCTTATCTTCTTCTTTTAACTTAGTCTTACCCATTTTTGACTTTTTTGCTGCAATCATATTAACCTCCACCTTCACTGCATCATTCTACATTTCAGAAAGTGAAGGGGATTCTCTTTCTCTCAGTAGTATTGAAAATTCATAATCAAAAGCTTCAACATATCTCATCTAAGCTAAGGCTTGTGGAGGTTTTAAATGCGTTGGAATGGAGTCATAAACCTTGTTAAATATTTTTGAAAAGTTTTGGACAGTTTCATCAACAACTCTTCTCAAACTATTGTACTCAGTGAGGGCTTGTACAGGATTGGTTCTATTTCCCCATTTCCTCAAAAAGGTATCTTCAAACTCATTCCAATTATGAATGCTTCCAGGAGTAAGGGCTTTGAACCACTTCCTAACTTCACTAGTAAAACTCTGAGCAAACAATCTCAACTTGACATCCTCATGGTCAACCTCCTCCCTATCTATAAAATCATTAAATTAGTCCACAGGTTCTTCTGCTGTAATCTCTTCATCACTCCCCCAAGTTTTGATTCTAGCAGACTATTTTCTAGGAAGGTCATGTATAACAGCTGGAAGAACAAGAGGGGCATACCTAGAAGGTGCAGCAAGTGGAGGAGGTACATTTCCGACCATGGTAAATGGGACTGTGGTAGTTTTAGGGACATCAACAATGGAGGAATAGGAACTGTTCGGAGTAGGGATGTTTGATCTTTGTTGTCCTGTAACAATTGAACTCCAATTAGGAAGAGGAAAACCAGTTTTACTTCTCAACAAGATTTCAAAAGGGTCAAGCTCCTTCAACTTATCTAAAGACTCTCTTTCCAACAACAACTCAGAATTGACTGCTTCCCAAAACTCTTCTTTATATTTTTGTGTTACTAAGGCTGAGGTATCAATACCTCTCCTATGTAGGTCTAAGACAATTTCAGTTAATTCTTTTTCACTTTCATACCTAAACAAAACTTCTTGAATTTTATCATCAAATATTTTATCTTCAAGAATTCTTAAAACTTCAGAGGAAAAGGATTTTGTATGTAATGGAGTACCTGATATTTCATAAATGCCTTGTGTTGGTGTCCCGTGATTTGGCAGATTGGTATACCAAATGACAAGGCAACATGGAACCGGTATTTGGAGCCCTTAGACCTAGCCTTCCTGGACTCAGAGGGGGATCTCTATATTTGTTTGCAAAGGACATGAACTTGTTTGCTTTGTAAGGATAATTTTAGGCTAGTTATTAAGTGTGAGGTTTTGTTGTTTGTTTTGGTTGGACATAATGATCAAAGAGCATAGATAGAATGAGGAAATCTCTAAGTCATTGGGCAATGGAGTCAAAAGGAAGTCATGCTAACTTCATTAATGGATCAGGGAGTATCATAGGGAAAATCTAACTTGGCCAGGGGATCTTCAAGTTTTAAGGGGGTTTATGAGATGGACATCAATTGTAAGAATGAAAAGTAGGGTAAAGGGCAATTAAGAATCCTTTATCATATGTACTTCTCAACAAAGGGACTTAAATATCACAAAAACATGAAGAGGGAATCAATAGACAGGGCAAACCATAAATTCTACAATCCACACTTCAGCAAGTAATAATTCAAGACAACATTTCCAATGAAATATAGAAGGCGAGAATCTCATTTAACTTCTAGTGATTTCACCTTCAAGGATAGAAAACATTTAAGGAACACATATAACTGTAATTAGAGAAGAGGGAACTCCTAAACATCCTTGATTATAATTATGAAGATCTCTAAAACAATTATTTAAGCAAGTACAAAGGGTATGATCGAAACAAAACGTCTTTGGCAGACTTTAAAGAATGGTGCTTTAGAGAGAGACTTCAAAAATAGTGTTTAAGTGGCAGCAAGTAAGTAGGGAAAACCATAAATCATGCTTGAAACCAACTGTATTCAACTATTTATGAAATAAACAGGCTTAGGGGGTCCAGAGAGAAATTAAGAATTCTCTGAAATGTCCTAGCAGAAGAAAACATTAAGGCAGTGAAGAATAAACAGAACTAAGGTGCTTTCAAAAGACATTTCTTAGCCTAAAAATTTTATTCTACTGCAAAACAGAAAGGTGGAAACATAATGAAAACAGGAAATAACAATAACAGATTAGAAGCACTTCACCAACAACTAAGCTCAGGGATCTAGTGATCTAGCCTCCTCCATCAACAAACAAATCAAGACATCCACAAGTTCCAAGACTTCAATTTCCTTTCAACTTCCAAGAGACTATGTATTACTTCAAAGAGTCATCAAATGCCCACAAGATAATGAGTTCAGATGCAGTATTTATGCTGCAAATGAGGAGGTGGAGCCTAAGATAGGGTTTGAGTATCATTTATTATAGAGTAAGTGCATTTCTGACCTTGAAGACCATGCAAGGCTTCAAGGTAGGAATATCTATAGCTACTTCTCTGTTTTAATAACTTCTATCTTAACTTCTAAGGAAAAATGGGTGAATGTGTTGACTTTAAGGCTTATTCATAACTTTTACAATAACTGTTTGTCAGATAAATATCTCTGACTCAACTCGATAACTTCCTAATTCTTTTTGAAGGAAACAAAGCACTTAGGTGGCTAAAAATATCTCTGAGAGGAATAACTGTTGTGAGCTGAGTCATGCGAATTTGTCTTAGGTTAATCTGTCCTTTGTCTGTCTTTAATCTCTGCCTTAAGCCTTAAACTTTGTCTTTATGCTTTATTGTCTGCTCTTTATCACTTTTTCTTCAATTCTGTTTGGTCTTTATGTTCTGCTCCTTTGATCTTTTCATTGTCTTCTTTCTTTATTTGACCTTCATCAATCTGATTTTTTGCTTTAATATTCTGTTTTAAGTGGGTAACCCCTTTTGTTTGTCTGTTAATTAGGATTAGCCCCATAACTCTTCTGCTTTCTTCATTTCTTCAGTGCTTCTCTGTTTGTTTGTTTGTGTGTAGGTATGTAGTCTTCTTCGTGGCTGAAATGTTGTATATCCACCAAGAATCATGATTTCTATGGTGTCAGGGTTTAAACCTTCGCCGTTGTTCCTTAAAATTGATTTGAAACCATTTGGATCGTCATTCGAGGTTCACTTGTCTTTTCTGAGTCATTGGAATGCATCTTGGGCATTCTCACCATTAAAACCTGCAAAAAAACAAACCAGTTAATCTTTCAAAACCTGCGAGATTGGGTTGACTGCATTTTCAGGGTTTCGGGGTGGTAGGAAGGCATTTTTCAGAGGAGGAAAGGGCATAGGAACATGGTTCTGGAGGTGGAACCAGGAAGAATTTGAACAGAGGCAAAAAATATTTGAGTTTTGGTGTGAGGAGGGAGAAAGCGGTTTTGGAAAACCATAATTGGTTTATCGCGCACGTTGAGGGTGGTTTGTGGTTTTGAACCAATCGAACGTGATACCACTGGGCGTTTGATGCGTGGCAGAGCTAATACCACCCATTATGCGTGGGTTGAGAAATTTAAAACCTGACACAAGTTTCTATGCGATATGGGTTTGGCGCCGTCGGATCTCGGGAGATGAGATCGATGGTGCAGAATGAATCGGGGAGCGGTGCGCAGGTTTGGAGGGTGGAGCCCAGGGACAGGTGTTGGGCGACAGGGCCAAGTGGAAGGCGAGGCCCATTTATTTTTTATTTTTCAAAGTTTGAGGGGGAATCGAATCTTATAACAAAGGTCGGGTTAGTGAAAAGGGGCAGAGGTTTAATTGATAGGGGGAAGGGGCTAAGAATGGGAAGAGGGAATGGTTATATGGGTAGAACGGGTTGGGGCTCAAGCAGAAAGGGGCTTAAGGCCTGATTTCTAAAAGGAGGCGGGTTTACTATAAAAACAGGGTTTTTATAAGGTTTTGAGAAGGTCTGATAGGCTTAAAAGTTAGACTTAATCAATGTAAAAAGGGATTTTTACATTGTTTAAGGTTTTTAGAGGAAAAATGATGAATGAGGGGGTTCAAGAGGGTTTTGAGGAAGGGAAAAAGTGGGTCTTTTCAGAGAAAGAGGGTTATGAATGTGAGTGGGGATAAGGTGTTGGAATGAGGAAAACAAGCCTAAAATGATGTAGTTTTTCTTTGCAACAAGGGTAGATTTTTAGGAGTTAGAGAGGGGAAAAGATAGTAAAAATAGTTAGCTTAGGATAATGAAGGCAGTGAGATTCTAGAACTCAAAATATTTCTCAAATGTTGTTTCTAGAAATTTAGGATTATAACTTAGTCATCTTTTGATATCAGCAAAAATTACTGATGACTAACAGTGGCTCCACTTGGGGAGGGAAAATTTCTTTTCAAGGTGTCCAGAACTCTAGTTTATCAAATCTCTGAGTTTCAACAGACCATTGTCTTTTCCATTGGGCAGATTTTACCTTCTTTTCACTTGCTGATATTTCTTTGAAGTGACAATCTTAATCGTATGCAACACATGATTCTTCCTAACAGCATTTCTACCTACCCAATCCTAATTTTCCTAACATTTTTTCTTCTTTGAGTGCACTTGGACTGGAAAACTCTTTGACATTTTATTTTTGAAAATAGAAATAAACAATCTACTTCTATTCTTATTTCTTCCAAGAGTTCAAATTAAACTAGTGAACTCTTTTTATTCTCTACCTAAAACTATTTGATTGCCAAGATTAAGTTGTTTGGAAATCTTGATTCTCTAAACTGTTGACATGAAATTTAAAGCATGGTCTAAAATCAGGATTAAGCAGTCTTATTTACCATGGTTGTGGCATTGGAAAAAGCTACACACAAGCATTATTTTGCATAAAAAATTAAAAAAAACGGAAAGGACAAGGGTTGTAATTTATCATTGGTATTGCATCCTTATCTTTCTCTTTGGTTATGTTTTGAGCACGTGGAACCAATAGTTTATATTCCCTAATCTATTCTTTTGACAAGTCAAGTTTGAGATAATCTTGACAATCATTGTTTTCACTAACTTATCAACATAAATTTAAAGCATGTTCAGCCATGATTAGGCTAGATGACTGAACAAAATATCATTTTGAATCAGTAGTGGCATTTAGGCTTGTACACTTTCAGTAATACTATTTTTTGGGTATGGGGTTGTACCTCTTTTGAATCTGCCCTCTTTTTCCTTTCTTTTATTGTTTTTGTATTTTTGTTTTCAAGATTTTCTCATGCAGTGTTTATGTATAATGAATGAAAGCTCTAAAACTAAGACTCCTGACAGAAATAGTGTTTGAGCATCCTGCCATTGACAGGACCTCCAAATAACTATTCTCCATTCAGCCCTTGCAAAAAGAAAGCATTATGACCCCTAATTGAGTGAATGATATAAGGCCCTTTCCACAGATGTTCAAACTTGCCATGTTTACCTTTATCTTCCCTTCTAGAATCCCATTTTAGGACTGTGTCTCCAACTTGAAAATTATTAGCTTTATTTCTTCTGTAAAATACCTTCTTGATGTTCTCTTGAACTGCTTGTGTCCTTCTGTACACTTCCTCTCTTGACTGTTGTAAATGAATGGTTTGATTCAACCTTCTCTGCATGTCATTTTCTTCTAATTGTACTTCTTGGAGAAGTTTCATTACTGGAACTCCTAAGGATGTTGGGAAGACTGCATCCATGCCATATACCAATTGATAGAGAGACATATTGATGGATTTATTTTTGGTTAGCCTATCAGCCCATAATGCATGAACCAACTTACTATGTCATGATTTCTGATTTTGATCCAACAGTATTTTGATAATGTTGATCAAGATTTTATTGGATGATTCATCTAGGCCGTTTCCTTAGGGGTAGGAAGCTGTGAAATGACCTAATGTGATATGATATTTATAGCAGAAGTCAACCATTCTTTTGGATTTGAAGGCAAAAACATTGTCTGTAATGATCTTTCTAGGACAACCAAATCGGGATAGTATGTTGGTTTCAAGGAACTTGATAATGATTGAGTCAGTAGAATTCCTAGAAGGGATAACTTCTATCCATTTGGTAAAATAATCAATGGCAGTAAGGATCCACTTATGTTGGGTAGATGAGGTTGGATGAATTTATCTAATAAATTCCAAACCCCATTACTAAAAGGGAGCCTCAATACTGATGGGATGTAATGGTAAAGGTAGGAGTTTTCTCTTGCCATAAAAAAATTGACACTTATGGCAAGTCATGACTTGTTTTTTAGTATCAGGGAAAAGGGTGGGCCAGTAAAATCCAGCTCTAAGAATCTTGTTTGCTGTGGCCTTCCAGTAAAGGTGGCCTCCACATTCTCCCTCATGCAGCTCATGCATGATTTTTCCTGCATCATTCTCAAGCAAACATTTAAGCAGTATGTGAACACCATTTTTCCAATATAACACTCCATCTAAAATGTAGTAATTTAAATCTTTCTATTTCAAGAATCTAGATTTAGTATTTGATAAAGAAGGAGGAGTGTTAAGATAGAGAAGCACATAAATGATATCAACATACCAAGATGAATTCAAAAAACTTTCTTCAATGTATGGAGCTGTGAATTCTTCCCGTTCTTCTAAAACATCAGCCATATTCATATCTAATGTTTGGAAATTTGATTCTACCATGAGTTTTGCTAATCCTTGTCCCTTAATCAGCTTGGTAGGTCTAATTTCTAAATCACATTCTAAGATAATAGCAATCCATTTTCCCCTTTTACCATCAGGGTCTTGATTTAGAATGTGCTTGACCACTGTGTGTGGGACAAAAGCGATGATATGTGAGTGTAAAATGTAGATTCAGAAATCTTTCAATGATTTTATCAAGGCTAAGGATTTTTTCTCCATGCTATTATATTTTAGTGGAGCATCTCTTAAGGCTCTACTGAAGAAGGATATTGGTTGTTCTTGGCCCATGTTATTCTTTTGCAACAACAATGCATCTAGGTGTGTTCAGATGCAAATGAAAAAATGTACAAATCCTTGGTGAAATCAGGACTGATAAGAAATGGTGTTTGAGTGAGAGCTTGTTTCACCAGTTCAAATGACTGTTTGGATTCTAAGGTCCATTTAACTCCTGTTTCCTTTTTGAGCATGTTTGTGATATTTCTCAAAAGTTCAGCAAGGTTAGGGATGAACCTTCTCAAAAATTTGATCTTCCCAATGAAAGATTGCAATTCTTTGAGGTTTCTAGGATGGTTGATTTTCAATATGCCATCAATCCTTTTGGGATCTACTTTGATTCCTTCTTCAGAGATTATGTGGCCTAGGAGTTTTCCTTCCTGGAGTCCAAAGAGTGTTTTCTAGGGATTCAAAGGTAAGCCATATTTCCTGCATTTCTGAAAAAAAATTCTCAAGTGGACTAAGTGTTCTTTGTTAGTTTTTGAGAAAAAGCGATGTCATCAAGGTAAATGATTATGAAATAGCCCGTGTCTTCTAAAAAATCTATGTCAATGGCCCTTTGGAAGATGGCCCCTGCATTCATCAAACCAAATGGCATTTTAACATACATGAATGTACCCCAAGGTGTGGTGAAAGTAGTTTTATGTTGATCACTTGGGAGCACTAGCACTTGGTTGTAGCCTAAAAAACCATCCAAGAGTGATATTCTCTTAGATCCAACCACCTTTTGGAGTATGTGATCCATATTAGGCAAGGGATAATTATCTTTTAGGGAGGCTTTGTTCAGGTTTCTAAAGTCAATGCAAAGCCTAATTTCCCTGGTCTTCTTCCTAACAGATACAAGGTTGGAAACCCATTGTGAATATCTATGGGAAACTATGATCCCAACATCATACATCTTTTTGATCTCTTTCTCAACTAAAGGTAATAAAACAAGGTTTATCCTTCTTAGTTTTTGTTTGAAAGGTTTCTAATTTTCCTTAAGAGGAATTTTGTGTTGAATAATGCTAGTATCACATGATTTCAGATCTTTGTATCCCCATGCAAACAGATCTCCAAACTCTTTGAAAAGTTCAATATATTCTCTTTTAATATGAGAAGGAAGAGTGCTAGATAGCTTGATAATTTTGGGTTCATTCATGCTGCCTATGTTATGTTCTTCTACATTATCTTCTACAGGCTCCATCTTTGGTTTTTTAGCTACATCATTGAAGTCAAAAAGTTCTTCTAAAGGTGTAAGACCCCTTGGTATTGAATCATTTTTGCATTGTAAAACTTCAAGGCCCTTTTGATCTAGTTTGTTAAATAATCCTGCCTTATAAAGATGTTCAAATTGGTTTATATCAGCAGTAGAGGAGAGCTCTATTTTAGGGGTTTGTTTTTCATCAAAACATTCTTCTTCATGGTTTAAGCTAAGTGTTGGTATAGCAAAATCATTTTCAGAGTGCAGAAAATCAGCAATGTGTTTATCTCCCTCAAACACTTTCCAATAGTTTTCATTGTTAGGGACTGTAGGCCTATTTTTTAATTTAACAGTGAACATTTCATTTACCAGAGGTATTTGACAATTGCTGGCAGCAAAATCGAGCTCATTTGCAAGGTTATTTTGAGTTCTAGGGATGAAAGTGAGTTCATATTTTTCAAAATTTTTCAGGAGATCTAGGGCAGCATTCCTATATTCTCTTAATATTGGGTTTTTGGCTGAATATTCCCCTTTTATTTGCCTAATAATTAGCTCGGAATCTCCTTCGACTGATATTTTCTTGGCTCCTATATCTTTGAGCAAATGTAGGCCAAGAAGGAGGGCTTCATATTCTGCAATGTTATTAGTGCATGGGAAAACAAGTTTGTAGGAATGTCCTATGTTTGTATTATGAATCCATACACCAACTCCTGAACCAGCTTTGCTACAAGAGCCATCAAAGCTCATTGTCCAAAGTGTTTCTATTTCACATTCATTCTCATTTTGTTGTTCAAGGCTGCTACAGTTTGAGCTGTCATGTTTTTCATTTGAGGGCAGATTTGGCTGTTCAAGTGGACTTAAATATTTTTCATTTTCATTTTCTTGTATGATGATTTCATCTTCATTAAACAAGATAAATGAATCAAGGTCTGAATGAATGGAATAAACATGAGTGTTGTTTGGCCTATCTATGTTGCTTACCATATATTTCATATGAGACTCCCTATAAAGCCTTCTTGTTTGGTGAAAGACTAGAATGGTAGCATAAGACATGTCCATTTGAAGGTTCCCCTGAAGTTTGGCTCCCCATGATCTGGATAAAAACATGCCATACTTTGGGGGAATGTCAGCAACAACTTTGTCCATAACTAGACCCTTAGCAGTAAATTGTGCCAGCTTGACACATAAATCCTTGATTAGGCCTAAAAATTTGACTCTGCTTGAATCAAATGAATACAGGTCTTTGTAAGGTTTAGTAATTTCTAGGCCTAATCTCTCCGTCACTACTTTTGGCATGAGATTGTGAGAGGCACCAGAGTCTAGCATGGCATTGTGTAATATTTTATCATGTATATTTAAGCTGACATAAAATGGAGGAATGTTTCCTTCCTGGTATTTTCCTTCGACTTCAGGACCAAACAACAATTCTGGTTTATCATCTGTTAAGTTTAAAGTATCAATATCATTTCCTATATTCAAAGCTTTCAAAACTTGATTTTTATATACATCCTGGGTTACTAGTTCAGCTAAAGGTATGCTAATTTTGATCTTGGCAATTTCTCCCTCAAGGCTAAATGGCACTAGTGTTTTTGACATATTTACATTTGATTTGTCAAACATAGTCTTTTCAACAATTCTGATTTGCTGAGTTTTATTAGGACTGTTATTTTGGACAGATTTCTTAGGGCCGCTAGCAAAAGTACTAGGGCAGCTTGGGTAAACACTTGGCTGGCTGGTTTTGTCTTTGTTTAAGTCAGTTTTCTTAGCCACAATGTTAGAATTGTTTGTTGTATTCTTAGGAAGATTTTATGAGGTATTCCTAACAACAGTTTCTGTGTTTTTATTCTTGGAGGTCTCTTGGTTCCTTTTTCTTCTAAGATCATATTGTCTGTGAACCTCCATTATAGCATTTTCAAACCCCAATTGGTAGTCTTCAGAATCTTCATGATTGCTTTCAGTTTGTTCTGAGGAAAATAATCCTTGTTATTCTTCAGTGAGGAAAGCATCACCCTCACTATCAGATCCTATTAAATTCACATGATTTTCTTCCAACCTTTCTGTCTCCCTTTCTTCTTCTTGATCTACATAGTTTTTTTGAAAAGAAGGCCTAATTTGTTGGTCATTATCTCTTTATCTATTTTGAATAGGGTCTCTTCGGAAATTGGGATTTCTATTTCTGTTTTGGGGATTGATTGGGTTCTCTCTAGGAGGCACTCTATCATTTAAGTTTATCTTTTCCAGTATTCTTTCCATTACCCTAACAAAGTTATAAATTTTGGCATCAGATGATGAGGTTGATGCCATTGTTTCATCTTTATATGTAACTCTTTTTTCTGATTTCAACCTAGCTCTTTTCTCAATTAGATTTTCTTCTACACTTGTAGCTCCCCTCTACATATCTTCTAAAGTCAAGGGGTCTCTTTCTCTTAGCTGGTAGGCCATGTCTGGGTCAAAGCCTTTAGGAAATTTTGTGAAGGCTAAGCCTAGTGGAGGTTTCATGTTTGGAGGAAGTGCATTGTAGACACTATTGAATCTAGTGCAATAATATTGGACACTTTCTCCAACATTTATTTTAAGGTTTCTATATTCTGAAAGGATTTGGAGAGGGTTATTTTTAATTTCCCATTTGTTTATACATGTTTGGTATAAAGAAGGGAGATCATTTATGCTATTAGGAGTTAAGATTTTAAACAATTTTTTGGCTTCTCCTCCTAAACTTTGGGCAAAAATTCTCATATTAATGGTCTCTTCTTCTATTTCCATGAATCAAAGGCATCATCCATTTTATGTACATGCTGTTGGGTAGTAGTATATTCAGCTCCAGTGAAATGGGGAATTCTGGATTGATAATCATTTGGTAAAGGAACTAGAGGTTGTGGTAGCACTAAGGGAGCATACCATGTTGCCATGATAGGAGTAAATGGAAGATTTACAAGAGGTGGGTTTGTGGAAGGGAAAGTGGATGAAATGGAGTGTTTTGAATAGTGGAAGTGTGGATGGGTGTGGTGGAAGTACTTGGACCAGTAAACTGATTATGAGCAGATTTGTTATGGAAAGAGCTAAAGTGGTGGAGAAGCTAAAAATCAAGAGGATTAGAAGGAGAGGCTTCCCTACTGGAACTCTGCTGCAAATCTGTGGGCTCAAGGTCAGATTGGTCAATATCACTGTATGAATTGGTTCTAAATAAGTTCCTTGAATGGTACAAGTCAAAGTGAGGATCTTTCAAGAATGTAAGGTTTTCTGGGATAGATCTTGTTCTTTGGATAGTCCTATCAGTAGTTAAATTTCCATCTCTAGAAGTTTGCCACAAAATATTTTTTGGATCATCAACTATAGTAGGAGGATTAGGGTTTGGATGAGATCTGGTATTGATCCTATGTGAAGCCAGATTTCAAGCTCAAAAATTTGGAGAGGCTGAAAGTTTTAGGACTATTTTCAGAAGGTTAACCTCTCATAGTGTTTTGAAAACTTCTAAAATATGGGACTAGGCTTCTAAACTTCTTTAGGAATAAATTGATACAATCTTAAGGGAATATAAAAGAACTAGTAAAGTAATAGGCCTACTAGGGCTAGTGGAGTCGTCAGGTGGATATTTTTAGTTTTTTTGAAGGTGAATGTGTATGGTCCACCACCAATAATTGACAAAAAACCAATCTAGGGAGGTTTTTGGGGTTTTCTGAGTTTCTTTTATGTGGTTCTAAGGTTGGTAAGAGTATTCTAATCTTGAATCATCATTTAGCTAAGATGGTGAAACAAACAAAGTCTACTCTTGTTTATCAGTTTGATTTCCTTAAGATTAACTGAGGGTTGAATGAGTGTATAAGAGTTTCTTAGGCTATTATGTACTCAGTCCAGCCGTGATCGCCAGAATGTTGGTGTCCCGTGATTTGGAACATTGGTATACCAAATGACAAGGCAACATGGAACCAGTATTTGGAGCCCTAGGACCTAGCCTTCCTGGAATCAGAGAGGGATCTCTCTATTTGTTTTCAAAGGATATGAACTTGTTTGCTTTGTAAGGTTGATTTTAGGCTAGTTATTAAGTATGAGGTTTTGTTGTTTGTTTTGGTTGGACACAATGATCAAAGAGAATAGATAGAATGAGGAAATCTCTAAGTAATTGGGCAATGGAGTCAAAAGGAAGTCATGATAAGTTCATCAATGGATCGGGGAGTATCATAGGGCAAATCTAACTTGGCCAGTGGATCTTCAAGTTTTAAGGGGGTTTATGAGATGGACATCAATTGTAAGAATGAAAAGTAGGGTAAAGGGCAATTGAGAATCCTTTATCATATGTACTTCTCAACAAAGGGACTTAAATATCACAAAAACATGAAGAGGCAATCAATAGACAGGGCAAACCATAAATTCTACAATCCACACTTCAACAAGTAATAATTCAAGACAACTTTTCCAATGAAATATAGAAGGTGAGAAACTCATTTAACTTATAGTGATTTCACCTTCAAGGACAAAAAAAACTTAAGGCACACATATAAATGTAATAAGAGAAGAGTGAACTCCTAAAAATCCTTGATTATAATTATGAGGATCTCTAAAACAATTAGTTAAGCAAGTACAAAGGTTATGATAGAAACAAAACCTCTTTGGCAGAATTTAAAGAATGGTGCTTTAGAGAGAGACTTCAAAAACATTGTTTAAGTGGTAGCAAGTAAGTAGGGAAAACCATAAATCATGCTTGAAACCAACTATATTCAACTATTTATGAAATAAACAGGCTTAGGGGGTCTAGAGAGAAATTAAGAATTCTCTGAAATGTCCTAGCAGAAGAAAATATTAAGGCAGTGAAGAATAAACAGAACTAAGGTGCTTTCAAAAGAAATTTATTAGCCTAAAACTTTTATTCTACTGCAACACATAAAGGTGGAAACATAATGAAAATAGGAAATAACAATAACAGATTAGAAGCACTTCACCAACAACCAAGCTCAGGGATCCAGTGATCTAGCCTCCTCCATCAACAAACAAATCAAGACATCCACAAGTTCTGAGACTTCAATTTCCTTTCAACTTCTAAGAGACTATGTATTACTTCAAAGAGTCATCAAATACCCACAAGATAATGAGTTCAGATGCAATATTTATGCTGCAAATGAGGAGGTGAAGCCTAATATAGGGTTTGAGTATCATTTATTATAGAGTAAGTGCATTTCTGACCTTGAAGACCATGCAAGGCTTTAAGACAGGAATATCTGTAGCTACTTCTCTGCTTTAATAAATTTTGTCTTAACTTCTAAGGAAAAATGGGTGAGTGTGTTGAGTTTAAGGCTTATTCATAACTTTTACAATAAATGTTTGTCAGATAAATATCTCTGACTCAGCTCAATAACTGCCTAATGCTTTTTGAAGGAAATAAAGCACTTAGGTGGCTAAAAATATCTCTGAGAGGAATAAATACTGTGAGCTGAGTCATGCGAAGTTGTCTTAGGTTAATCTGTCCTTTGTTTGTCTTTAATATCTGTCTTAAGCCTTAAACTTTGTCTTTATGCTTTACTGTTTGCTCTTTATCACTTTTTCTTCAATTCTGTTTGGTATTTATGTTCTGCTCCTTTGATCTTTTCATTTCTTCTTTCTTTGTTTGACCTTCATCAATCTGATTTTTTGCTTTAATCTTCTGTTTTAAGTGGCTAACCCCTTTTGTTTGTTTGTTAATTAGGATTAGCCCCTTAACTCTTCTGCTTTCTTCATTTCTTCACTGCTTCTCTGTTTGTTTGTTCGTGTGTAGGTATGCAGTCTTCTTCGTGGCTGAAAGGTTCTATATCCAACAAGGATCATGATTTCGATGGTGTCAGGGTTTAAACCTTCGCCACTGTTCCTTCAAATTCATTTGAAACCCTTTGGATTGTCATCCAGGGTTCACTTGTCTTTTCTGAGTCATTGGAATGCATCTTGGGCATTCCCGCCATTAAAACCTGCAAAAGCACAAACCAGTTAATCTTTCAAAACCTACGGGATTGGGTTGACTGTGTTTTCAGGGTTTTGGGGTGGTCGAAAGGCGTTTTTCAGAGGAGGAAAGGGCGTAGGAGCATGGTTATGGAGGCAGAACCAAGAAGAATTCGAACAGAGGTGAAAAAAATTTGAATTTTGGCGCGAGGAGGGAGAAAGCAGTTTTGGAAAACCATAATTATTTTATCGCGCGCGTTGAGGGTGGTTTGTGGTTTTGAACCAATCGGACACGATACCACTGGGAGTTTGATGCGTGGCAGGGCTAATACTACCCATTTCGTGCCGACGCAAGTTTCTATGCGATATGGGTTTGGGGCTGTCGGATCTCGAGAGATGAGATTGATGACGCTAAAAGACTCAGGGAGCGGCACACAGGTTTGGAGGGTGGAGCCCAGGGACAGGTGTTGGGCTGCGGTTGGGCGACATGGCCAAGTGGAAGGCGAGGCCCGTTTATTTTTTATTTTTCAAAGTTTAAGGGGGGCTCTGCTCTTATAACACAGGTCGGGTTAGTGAAAAGGGGCAGAGGTTTAATTAATAGGGGGAAGGGGCTAAGAATGGGTGGTGGGAATGGTTATATCGGTAGAAGGGGCTGGGGCTCAAGCAGAGAGGGGCTTAAGGCATGATTTCTCAAAGGAGGCGGGTTTAGTATAAAAACAGGGTTTTTATAAGGTTTTGAGAAGGTCCGATAGGCTTTAAAGTTAGATTTAATCAATGTAAAAAGGGATTTTTACATTGTTTAAGGTTTTTAGAGGAAAAATGATGAATGAGGGGGTTCAAGAGGGTTTTGAGGAAGGGAAAAAGTGGGTATTTTCAGAGGAATAAGGTTATGAATGCGAGTGGGGGTAAGGTGTTGGAATGAGGCAAACATGCCTAAAATGATGTAGTTTTTCTTTGCAACAAGGGTAGATTTTTAGGAGTCAGAGAGGGGAAAAGATAGTAAAAATAGTTAGCTTAGGATAATGAAGGTAGTGAGATTTCTAGAACTCACAATATTTCTTAAATGTTGTTTCTAGAAATTTAGGATTATAACTTAGTCATCTTTTGATATCAGCAAAAATTACTGATGACTAACACCTTAACTGCCTCTAGAGATGGTGTTTGGATTGTGCACGATGGTAGGTGGATAAGGGTCAGGATTAATCCTCATGTATCTCCTTCTCGAAGCCACCTTTGATCATATGAATTTTGAATGGAGTCACCAAGGTAGACGCAGCCTCGATCAGCTTTTAAGCTCCTGATACCTTCAGAAGTTCAGCTTCAAAATTTCGGGAAAGTATAATCTTCAGGCTCCCGAGAGACGCACCAAAATGTTATCACAAAATTTCTCCCTGATAGACTGCTAATAAGGCAATCTTGTGCAACTATTTCAAACCAATCTTATGATTGAGGCTTAGCCTCCTCAATCTGAGAGGGCTCTCTCAAGGGTTAATAATAAATAAAGATATAGATGGCTAACTCTATTAAGGAAATGAACTTCTTATGATGAATGTAGGTTGAAAATAACATCATCATGTAGACATTGGGCTTATGGAGTCAAAACTTTTAGTGATTCATTGAGTTTACTTAACATGGATGTTAGGTCCCTATATTACTAGTATAGTCCCTTATTGTTGTTAGTGTAACCCCCTTATTGTTATTATTGTACCCTTGTAACCCCCATTTTTTTATTGTTGTGCCCTTAAATTATTATTGTTAGGTCGGCTAGGATTACATTGTGGCCCACTAGGATTACATTATGGCCCCATGGACTCCTATATATAGAAAGGAGGTTTTGTAAATTGTATCATCCAAGAATTGTTCATTTATGTAATGTATTGGAGGTTTCCCCCCCGAAGTGGCTCATTTCTAAGGCGTTGATATCTCTTTCTTTGAACACACAAACATTATACGAGCTGGATCTAGGTCGCTCCAAACAGTCATCGTGGCATTTTCATTATAATTTTTTTATACCATTGCCTGTGGTTAAAGCCAGGGTGTAGTCAGAAATCATGGAAGATTTTCTAAAAATTTCGCAGCTAATTTCAATAGCCGGAGACATGATCCGTGCTAGGTATTTTTCAGTTCGGCGTCATCATGGAATTTGCGCTATAAATTTTTTTCGTCAAGGTTCAATCTGGAACTTGCAGCGAATTTGAAATCACAAAGAAATTTTTTCAAAAAAATCTCCAGCTGGTTCGAAAATACTGGAGACACTGAAGTTAGTGCTTTTTCAAGCTCCTGAATTTCATCTCAAAGATGTGATCGTGGGAAAAGTTCAATAACTCTCTCTCTGGGCAATGGATTTGAGTGCCGTAAAAAGTGGTCACAAGTGCATGGACTGTAGTTTCTTGGCTATCAATTTAAGAGACAAAGGACGAAACAGTGACATGTTTCAAGTCCTACAAGTTTGCTCTACTGAACCAATCCAGAATTAGGTCATTGTGGGAGATTGGACACAACTTTGTCTTGGAGAACTGCAACTGTACGACCTTTGGCTTTCGAAAGATAATCATAGTGGATGAGACCGAAAATAAAATATTGGAAGTTTTTCAATTGCGCTATAATCCAATTAAGACGAGCTCCTCACCCAAATAAAAGGTGTAATTTTTTTTTTCGAATTATGGCCTGCTTGAAGAATCACTGAATTGATTCCAAGGGTATATTGTAGAATAGACATTTTTTATTGTTCAAAAATATGTTTTAAAATAATTCAAGACCCATTAAGCCCTCAGAATACTCTACTATGACTCATGAAGATGGAGAATTGCAACATGATCTATGAAAATTACAAGAGGAAGTGCACCAAATTTCTCTCACGCAAAGAATAGCAAAAAATGAAATGGAAGTTTTGAAGAAAGGCATGGAAGTGAAGATAGATGGTTCGAAGAAAGGCATGGAAGGTAATATGGATGGCGTGGAAGCTAAGATGGATGACTTGGAAGAAAAAATGAAAGACAACATGGAAAACATGAAGAATGATCTAAAATAAAACATGGAAGGTTTGACAAAGTTGATAAGGCAAAATGTTTTAATGGTGGAAAAATATAGTAGAAGAACCTCATGATGAGAACAAAATCAATGTTAACTTGGGATTTCATAAACTCTAATGTTGGCGGGAAGAACCACCATATTCCAAAAATGGATATGAGGAAGTTTTATGGGAAGGATATTGTAACATGGGTACTACAGATGGAGCAATATTTTGATCTCCATAACGTGCAAAACACACAAAAGGTACGCATTGCAACTTTACATTTAGAACAAAATACATTTGTATGGTATCAATGGCTTTGCTCCCGTAAAAAAATTGTCATTTGGTCAATTTTTACGGAGGAAATGATAGCACATTATGAGGATACAAAGAGCAACACCTTCTTTAGCCAATTGATAAATCTCAAACAAAAGGGTTTAGTGGGGCAGCACATTGAGGACTTCCAAAAATTGAATATAAGGGTAACTGATATTCCAGAGGAACACAAGATCTATCTCTTCATAGGCACTTTAAAGGATAATATCCAACATGAAGTTCGCGTTTTGGAACTAGATTCATTGGAGAAGGCATTCAGGTTGGCAAGAAAAGTTGAATGTAAAAAAATGGCGACAAGGAAGCCTACCACTCAATTCTATAAAGAAGGAAGTGTTGCTACGCCTAGATTTCCACAACCTACAAGGTTGACACCACAAAAATTGGAAGAAAAAAGAGCAAAAGGGCTTTGCTACAGTTGTGATAGCAAATACACTAAAGGTCATAAGTGTGCTGAGAAGAAATTATTTGACATAGATTGTGAAGAGGAAGAAGAAAATGAATAAGAAGAGGATATACACCAGGAACCAGCTCTAGAAGAGGAAGAAATGAATCCAACCATATCGTGTAATGCACTAGCAGGAATTACCACTCCTCAAACTCTCAAGATAGAAGGACAAATCAAGAAGAAAAAGGTAATAGTGTTGATTGATTCAGGTAGCACCCATAATTTTATTCATTGTAAGGTAGCCAGGGAATTAAATTGTTTCCTATACCCAGCACCAGAATGTCAAGTGATGGTTGCAAATGGAGGAACTATAAATTTCTCTGGAAAATGCCATAATATCAAGCTAACCATGGGGGAATATGTATTGACTAGTCCAATGATTTCCATTCCTATGGGAGATGCTGATGTTGTACTAGGAGTACAATGGTTACAATCTTTGGGGACGGTAGCTTTTAATTTTCAACAACTTTTCTGGAAATTTTTTTTAGAAGGAAAGGAAGTCGAATTACGGGGTATTGAAGGGAAGCCGGGAAGGATAATAAGCTCTAATGTCATGACAAAGCTTCTAAAGAAAGAACAACGAGGCGTAATTGCTCAATTATGCTCACTAGAAGTTCCGACATCAAAATCATCTATTTTTGCAGATCTCCAACAAGTCTTGGACAATCATTCCAAGGTGTTTGCAACTCCCAAAGGACTCCCACCTATTCGTGATCATGATCATGCTATTCATTCGATTCTAGGAAATTTTCCTCCAAACATCAGGCCTTATAGATATCCTTACTTCCAGAAGAGCGAAATTGAACGTATGATTGTAGAAATGTTAGAGGTGGGTATAATTCAACCTAGTCAAAGTTCTTTCTCTACTCCCGTAGTATTGGTACACAAGAAGGATAGATCATGGCGAATGTGTCCGGATTATAGGGAGCTCAATAAGCTCACCATTAAAGATAAATTTCCCATTCCTGTGATTGATGAATTATTGGATGAATTACATGGAGCAATTTATTTTACCAAGTTGGATCTTCGTTCAGGATATCATCAAATTAGAATGAAGACTGAAGATATTCCAAAAACAACATTTCGAACTCATGAGGTCATTATGAATTTTTGGTCATGCCTTTTGGCCTTACCAATGCACCTTCTACATTTCAAGGGTTGATGAATTCCATTTTCAAACCCTTCCTTAGAAAGTTTGTGCTAGTATTTTTTGATGATATACTAATCTACAGCAGGTCTTGGAAGGATCATGTTGAACATGTTGACAGGGTGCTCAAACTATTGCGGGAGAAACAATTATATGCAAAAACATCCAAATGTTTCTTTGGAGTACAAGAGGTGGAATATCTGGGTCATATTATATCTCACGAGGGTGTTAAAGTAGACCCTAACAAAATTAAAGCCATTAAGGAATGGAAAGTCCCCACGACCATAAAGCAGTTGCGATGATTTCTCGGGTTAACAGGGTATTATCGCAAGTTTGTTAAGAATTATGGGAGAATAGTAGCACCTCTAACAACATTATTGAAGAAAGATGCATTTTCATGGACTCCTGAAGCAACTAAGGCCTTTGAACATCTTAAAGAGGCAATGTGCCAAGCACCGGTCTTAGCTATGCCGGACTTCACAAAAACCTTTATTGTGGAATGTGATGCCTCAGGAAATGGAATTGGTGCAGTTTTAATGCAGGAAGGAAGACCCATTGCTTTTGAAAGTCGTCCAATCAAAGGAAAGTATTTACAAAAACCTATTTATGAGAAGGAAATGTTAGCAATAGTGCATGCACTAAAGAAATGGTGAACTTACCTAATGGGAAGACACTTCAAGGTAAAAACTGATCATGATAGTCTTAAACACTTTTTGGAACAAAGTCTATCTTCAGAAGAGCAGCAAAAATGGGTCACAAAGATGTTGGGTTATGACTTTGAAATAATCTACAAAAAAGGAAAGCTTAATGTTGTTGCGGATGCACTCTCAAGAAAGAATGAAGAGGTGGAAGCATTGCTTTGTGCCATTTCTATTATCCAACCAGATTGGATAACTGAAGCAAGAGATGAATGGAAGAAGGACAAAGATGTATGGACACTCATTCAAAAGTTGCAACAAGATCCTAGTACATCTGATACATTTAGTTGGAAAATGATTCCTTATGGTACAAAGATCGCTTATATCTTTGTAAGAATTCCCAACTAAAACAAAAGATTCTTCTGGAATTGCACACTTCTCCTTTAGGAGGACACTCAGGATTTTTAAAAACTTACCACAGGGTGAAGAAAAATTTTTTTTGGGATGGCCTTAAATCTGATATTCGAAAGTTTGTGGTGGAATGTTTGGTTTGCCAGCAGAATAAAGTGGAAACAATTAAGACCCCAGGACTTCTACAACCTTTATCCATTCCAAGTCAACGTTGGGAGGAGATTTCAATGGATTTTATCACAGGTTTACCTAAGTCCGAAGAAAAGAGTGTCATCATGGTGGTAGTTGATAGACTTACCAAGTATGCACACTTTTGTGCATTATCTCATCCATTTAAAGCAAGTACAGTTGCTACTACATTTATGGACAGAATTCAAAAGCTACATGGAAGCCCAAGGGTTATCGTGAGCGACAGAGATCCCATTTTTACTGGAAATTTTTTGACGGAGTTATTTTCTTGTTTGGGTACTCAATTAGCTCATAGCTCATCTTATCATCCTCAATCTGATGGTCAAACTAAGATAGTAAATAATTTTTTGGAAGGATATCTTCGTTGTTTTGTATCTGATAAACAAACACAATGGGTCAAGTGGTTACCTCTCGCTGAATGGTGGTATAACACTTCCTTCCATACTGTAGAAAAAATGACCCCATTTATGGCACTTTATGGATATCATCCACCATCGATTACATCATCTTTAAGGGAAAATTCGAAGGTTCAAGCAGTCGAAGATCACATCGAGCATCAGCAAGAAGTTCTCCAACTCTTAAAGGATAACCTGAATTTGGCACAAAATCGAATGAAACAACAGGCAGATCAACATCGCAGCGAGAGAAGTTTTGATGTAGGAGATTAGGTATTTTTACGGCTACAACCATATAAACAAATGTCCCTCAAGCAAGCTAAGAAGGATAATAAATTATCGCCAAAGTACTATGGTCCTTACAAGGTGTTGCAAAAGATTGGTACTATGGCATACAAATTGAAGCTTCTTGCTTCTTCGCGAGTGCATCCAGTTTTCCATGTTTCATGCTTAAAGAAGGTTATAGGTGAAAATATTCCAGTTCAAACAATATTGCCAGAACTTGATGAGGAAGGAAAAATCATATTGGAACGAGAAGCGGTCATGGAAACAAGAACTCGAAAACTACGGAATCGATCAATTTGAGAGTATCTCATCAAGTGGAAGAACTTACCCACTGAAGATTCTACATGGGAGGATGAGAATTTTATACAGAAGCACCCAGAGCTACTCAAGCGTTGAGGACAACACTTTTTTTTAAGGAGAGGGGCATGTTAGGTCCCTATATTACTAGTATAGTCCCTTATTGTTGTTAGTGTAACCCCCTTATTGTTATTATTGTACCCTTGTAACCCGCATTTTGTTATTATTGTGCCCTTAAATTATTGTTGTTAGGTCGGCTAGGATTACATTGTGGCCCACTAGGATTACATTATGGCCCCATGGACTCCTATATATAGAAAGGAGGTTTTGTAAATTGTATCATCCAAGAGTTTTTCATTTATGTAATGTATTGGAGGTTGCCCCCTCGAAGTGGCTCATTTCTAAGGCGTTGATATCTCTTTTCTTCTCTTTTTGGAGATGGTTACACAACAATGGAAGTTGAGGCAGATCAAAGTTTTTAGTAATAGGACACCTACACATAAAACATGAAATTACATAGCCAATTCACTTATAAAGGAAGTCAGAGCATCAAATGGATGAATTATGAGTAATATAAATGAAAACCACTACAAGTGAGATACATAAGATGTACAAATAGAATAGGAAAGCACTAAAAATCCTTCAGAATCTCAAGTTGGCCAAGTAACAAATCTCTGTATTGCTGAAACAATCAATTTACAATAAGCTGCAATTTTGCCAAAATCTCCAACCCTTGAAAAATTCGACTCAATGGCCTTTAATAGAGTTGTTACGTCATGAGATGATCTGCCTCTAGGCTAGATACATCGAATTTTTTCCTACTGACACCTTGAATAACCATAAAACATTAACTTTATGACAAACATACACCTATCCTACTTGACAGGCCTATTTAAACTAGGACTCAAACTCTTCATTATTATCTTTAACAACCTTATCTACTAAAATAAATTACATATTTAACAGGTATGCTTTCACATGGTCTAATTTAGATGATGGGATTCACCACTTTGCGATCACTTAACTGACCTCCTCAAAACTAGGAAACAAAACCCTATTTTTTAGGTAAATGGCCTTCTTCTTCTTCGAATATTTTGGCTGTCATCTGGTCTTGAATTCGTGGTCCTTGAGTGTTTAATAATTTCTTGACATGGTCTTTAATTCTTCCATAACCTCTAGTTGTCCAAGAGCTGCTCCAAAACCTGCTAAAAAGGCTAAAATGCAGTGCGCTACAAAAGTAAGGCAGTTTTGTAGCGCACTTTCGTAGCACTACAAAACAAGCCTTTAACCTCAAAAGTTTTAGCTCTTTCCTTTTGCACAAGGTTAATCATCATCAAGCACATCCTTCATACCAATTTCATCTCTTAATACCCTCCAAAACTAGTCAAAAATTAAAAAACACAGCTACAGTAGTTTCATAGCACTTTGTTGCCTTTCAAGCTTAGAGGCGCTACAAAACTGCGGAAAAGTGCTGAAAATGCAGTTTTTTGCATAATTTTGGAACATGAAAGCCTTAAGTGCCAAATACCTGTAACTAACATGTCTTCATCCTTCATTTACCATAAAAAAACTCACCTTAGGCTCCTTGAGGAATTTCTTCCTCATTTATAATTGGTTGGGCTATTGGTTCTTCAATTACTGTCATTTTAAGCCCCTTTTTATCGAATTCTTCATGTATAAGTTCCAGTTGCTCTTGTAGATTCCTGACCTAGTCTTTAAGTCTTCTGTTAGTGGCTTTCAGATGAGTGTTCACCTTTCTGACATGCTTGGCTTCTAATTTTGCTGGAATTGTCCACTTGACAAGTTGCAGTGTATTGTCTAAGGTTTTTGAGACAGTGTCCACCTATTCTTCCCAAACTGCCTTCATCTTTTCAAATTGAATTTTATCAACACTGTGTTTCCTAGCTTCTTTTTTCATGACAATAATCTCCCGATTTTCCAATTTTAATTTCTCTTCAAGGAGCTGCAACTCCATTTTTTCTGTCACATTCTCCTTTCCCTTTTTTGATTTGCTGACTGTATCCTTTGCTGTGGGTGATGAGAGGTCAATAATCTCTTGAGGTGATTTAGCTATCTCAGTAGGTACTTGAACTTCTTTGCTGTTCTTTATCAATTTCCTAGCATGCCTTTTCATGGGCTTTCTTGCTTGGAAAATGAAACCTGCATCTTCTCCCTCAAAATCTAATTTCTTTTCAGATTTTTCCTTCTTTAACTTCTGCCCACCTTCCTATATAAATTCAGCTTGGAAAATAGGTGTTTCCTATATATCAATGGCATGTATAATATCCTCTAGATTCCCCTTAGCTTCTGCTCTGTCTTCTCTTTCAAAACCACTGTTTGGCTTCTAGTCATTCTTTTGGTCCCTTGTTTGCTAATAGTTTGTTTATGTTTTGCAGGCTTGACCACCTCTAATTTATGTTTTTCAGGTGGCACATTTGGTGTGTCAAGACTCTGCATTTGCTCTGGCTCCTTTATAGTTTTTGCAGGTTCATTTGGTTTTGCAACCAAAGGTTGGCTCTGTTCTGCTACTAGTGTTGATGGATCTTTCTTAGTTTTAAGATTTTTTGAAGGAGTTAGAGCATCTAATTAAAAACCATTGACAAACAAGAATGAGGACCAATCTCCGCCTAAACTTTGAAGTTCATCTAAAACCAATAATTTCACTAAGCCATGATGAAATAATGATGTCTCACTCCCCGCAGACTTTTCTTGGACTTTATCAACCATCTTTGACAGACTTCTATGCAAATAGAAAGGTAGGTCAAGGGAAATCTTACCAGTGAAGTGCAGAAGTAATTTGAAATGGTATGAGTAGAATTTGTGATATCTACCTTCACAGGTAAATTACTTTCGGATGATGAGCAACAATTTTGAATAGTTGTATTTAATGCAGCTTCTTGGAACAACATTGTTGAGATCCATCTCAGTGTGCTCAGGCTTCATGAACTCCTTACACTGCTCCATGTTAAATTTGAAACCTTTGAACCAGATTTCTTGAACTCTTGGAATTTCTGTAGCAGTAGCAATAACCTCTAGTGTGATGGACAAATTTAGCATTCCCACTTTAGTGGCTGTTCCACTAAAATTCAAAGCAAACTCCTTGGATACCTGCATATGACAGCCCTGCAATTTCTCACAAAACTGTAGGAAACCTGGATTTCTAAAGGCTTCCATTATTGTTGGATCTTCAGTGATTGCTTTCATGTCTTCAGGTTCATATCTCAAACACTATCCACCCTTGTGTATTTTTCTTTTCTCTGCCATAGCTTCTCAAATAATTGCTCAGCCTCGTTTGATGATTTTCAGCCTCGCTTGATGAATTTATAGGCTCACTTGATAATATTCAAAGAAAACCTTTGAAGAAACCAGCCACAAGTTTGGCTCAGTACAATAACTCTCCAGAGATCAGATATTACACATGGTGGAATGAGAAATGAGAATGACTAAATTAGGAAAATATTTGAAGTTTAAATGTCTTCTCATGACTCAATGATGACTTATTCATTACCTAAACTGACCATGATGACTGCAAACGTGGGTATGTACCTTGATTTCATCATTACATGACTCAAAAAACATCTAAATTACCTTTTACCAACATTTTTTGACACCTAACAACTCGACTGACAAGACAAACATAAAATTGCGATTTCATAGCACCTCTAGTGTTAATTTGACTGTTTTCGCTATGAAACTATTAGCAGTTTCGTAGCGAAAAGTGACTTTTTACAGTGCAATGCACCACGAAACTGTGGTTTCTTGGCTAATTAGGTAGTTTTGGTACAAAAACTTTGGAAAATGAAATGAATCAAAAAATGATGAATGATGTGACATGAAGGAGTTTGAAAATGAGTGGGTTTAGACCTTAGGGTAAAATCAAACCATAAAAATTTAACATCTCCCTTGATCAAACTTAAAAATGACTCATACAACCCTATTTTGACCCATGAACTTATGTAACCTTGTCAAAATGATGTTTGAATTTTTTTGAGTGATAACACTTGGATTATGGAATGAGGGTGATTTGATGAAAGAAAGATTTGGTTCAACCCAATCTATGGTTGGGGTGTATGTGGAAGTCCCAGAATTGGTTGGTTTTATGCGTATGTTAGTATGTGTTATTTCTTATTGATATCAATGAGCACAAGTATTGGTTATTGTGTTGATTTTATGACTGGTTTGTCAGGGATTCATTCTAGTTAATTTTTGGCTATAGGCATGGTACATTCTTACCATATGATGTGATCTTGTTATGGATATTTTTTATGGTTTTATAAGTTATTGGATGGTTATCTAAATGCATGAGATAACAAATGTGTGTGGTAGCTATCTTGAGAGGGAAGTGAGCCTTCTTGATGATTATTTGATGAAAATAAGGAAATAGTGAACAAATATGCATTCATGACCTATAGTTACTATGTTTACCATGTGTTTTTTAAATGTTTATCATTTGTTTTGAAATCTTGGGCAAAATATGAGACTAAATGTATATTATGCATACTTGTGATCATCATAGACATGGTTCTGGGAATTTCTAGGTACTGGCCTGTAGGCTAGCCCTGAAATTATGGCATTGAATCCATAGTCGAAGGCATAGAACTAGGTAGTATCAGTTGTAGCTGCATGAAGAATGGCTCATGCATGCAACTCGAGGCTTCTAGCCACATGGATAAGACTAAATGCATGAAAATGGGCTGTAAAATCAGGTAAAAAGTGGTTCCATATTAGAGGAAAGGTCACCAGTGGATAGTGTATGACTTCTGGGTGATCTGGTGTCTATAGGTGTGGTGATAAGTTTTGTACAAGTTGGTAAGTTAGGCCCTGTCAAGCTAGGAGGTAACTCCATAGAATGAATCATATGAATTGATTGAGGGTTCTTATGAATATATACATGGAGGTGAGACTGTTGGGATTCATTTCCCAATGCCTTTTAGACTTACTTATTTCCTATTTTACACTAATGTACAATTTCACCCAATCCCTTAGGATTAGGTGTCAATGTTCCCGCCCTTAATCTGAAGGGATGTTGGTGAGTCCAAGCATCGTTCTAAATTTTTCAAACTTTTCTCTTCCAAGGGCTTTGTGAAGATGTCTAGAGTCTGCTCATTTGTGGAACAATGACGTAGATGGATTTTTTTGGCCTCAACATGATGTCAAATCAGATGGTATTTTGTATTTATGTGCTTTATTCGATCATTGAACTTCGGGTTCTTGGCCAACTTTATTACATAAGTGTTGTCGATCATGAGTGGATTTGAATGCATTTGTTTCATATGAAAATCTTCTAGGATTTTCCTGAGCCACACAATTTCCTTTGTAATATTCCTAATTAGTCCTAAGCTAATTGGAATATTCACTTTTTGTTTTATTTCTTTTCTTAAAGAATAAATGTGTAAAGGAGGTTCTATTATAACTATAAAATTTTTCCCAAACTTGGATAGTTCGCTTTGCTCCTAAGTCATGGTATTAGATAGGGTTTGAGTCATTTTTATGTTTTATAGGGTCTAAGCCATAGGTTAAAAGTCTCATTTCATCACCAAATAAAGTTCATAAACCTTGCTTTACTCTTTAGAAGTCTCATACCACGTTTTGAAAACCATATTTAATTTTTTTTTTTTTTTGAATAAGCCACGAAACCACGTTTTCGTAGCACGCTCAGTGTAAAAAATTGCTTCTGCGCTACGAAAACACTGGTCTTTTCGTAGTGAAAAATCCCGAAATCACATTACCAGTGCTACGAAATCGGGGATTCGAAATTTTTCGGTTTAGCTATCACATCCATCAATTTTGGTTAAATTTTCATGATTAGGTGTTAGTCCACGAATCCTCCCTCACATATGCAACTATCCAAAGCAATTATGAAATCATTATGAGATTCATTAGGGGTCATTTGTCATTGATCCTTTTCAAATTTTAAAAAGGGTTGGTTATCATCGATTTTGTCTCATGCAAAGAAAACACTGCATGCATATCTATTGTTTGAAAGAGAAGCTCATGATAAGAAACTAGAGCTTTCCTTAAGTTTTCAAGCGAGGCAAAATTTCAATCAAGTGAGGCAGAATTTCAATCAAACGAGGTTGAACCCAATTGATGTTATGTCAGCAGTTTCGATACTTGCTAATCAAGTGAGTTTGAAAATAATTGCTGGCTGAAGCAGGATTTCTAATCAAGTGAGGCTGAACCAAATTTTCAAGCGAGCCAATTCATCCAACAATGAGGTCTATTACAGGTTTGCTGAAGACACAGGGTTTTCAGGAGGAAGATGACAGAAGAAAAAATAAATCACAAGTCTGGTCACTGTCTGAGAACAGAACCTGAAGGTTTAGAAGCTCTCACAAGAGATAAATCTGTTGAAGAAGCCTTCAAGAAGGTAGGGTGCTGGAGGTTCTACGAAAAGCTTCAAGGAGGGCATAATCAGGTTACCAAAGAGTTTTCTATTAACTTCACAAGGTCAAACACAAAGGTTGGTTTTATCAATTTACCAATTTCTCCTGAAGTTATATCAGCAGTCACAAAAATTCCAAGGGGGGAAGATAGATGGTTCAAGAATTTTAGGTTTGAAATGCAACCCTGCAAAATATTTTTGAAACCAGAGTTTATGGATACTGATTTGAACAAAGCTGTGCTAAGAAGTTATGTCAAGGATGCATTTTCCAATCTGCTCTACAACATCCAAAGGTACTTCACCTGCGAAGGGAGATACCACAAGGTGTACACTTACTACTTTAAACTCTTATTGCATTTCACAGGAATAATATCTCTAGACTTACCTTTCTTTCTATTTCAAAGTCTGGCCAAGATGGCAGACAAAGTACAAATGAAAACTCAGGCATGTGAAACCTCATTATTTCATCATGGTCTAGTCAAGTTAATAGTTTTGCATGAGCTTCAGAAATTGAATAGAGAATGGTCTGCATTTATATTTTTGAGTGGAATGGGGGTTGAAGGAACAGGTGCTAGCCCTCAAGTCAAAGAAACATCTCCATCAAAGACTACTAAACCTGCAGAAACAAAATCAAGGAGGTTTTTCAAGCTTAAGCCCAGGAAACAGGTTAAGGAACCAATGATAAAAACATCACTGAATATCAAAAGGACTCCTCAATCTACACAGAAGAAGAGAACTCATGTCAAAGAGACAATTCAGGAACAGTCAACTAGTAAAACAACTCAAAAGAAGTTGACTAGGAGTCAAAGTTCAAATGAAAAGGGTAAGGCTGTGGTCACAAATGAAAACTTGGAATTAAGAGGTGACTTGAATGATATATTACAAGCTATTGACATTGAAGAGTCTCCCCTGGTTCAAGAAGATTTAATCAAACTAGATACAGGTGGCAAATCAAAGAAATTGAAAACATCTAAAAAATTATATTTTGAAGATGAAGTGTCAGAGTTTGTCTTTAAGCCTAGAAAACCCTTGACTAGGAAGTCTAAGAAATTGTAGCAGCCAAACATGGAGATAGACCAAACAGGAGGTGAGGATGCAAATTTTTTTGAAGAACCCATAAATGTATCATCTCCAATGCTTGAAGAAGACAGAAACAAAGTTTTCATTACTCAGAGAGAAAAGAGTAGTTATGAGGAGGTTAAAGACAAACTCAAACTTGAAAACATTGAAATTGATAAATTGAAGAAGAAAGTGAGAATGCATGCTATAGAAATGTCAAACTTTGAGAGGTTGAAAGGTCTGTGGGAGCTAGAAAAGGTTTCAAACATTGAGTCAATCAGCAGTGAGGATCAATTCTAGAGATGGACCGTCCCTGCAATCAAGGAAGAAAAGTTCATAAGGATGGTTAATACCAAACTAAGAGCTAATAATAGAAGGCTTAAAAGGCAGGTTGAAGATCTTCAAATATAGCTAGCAAAGCCTGAAGATCAACCATAGGAAAAACGAGTGTAAACAGTAAGTGACATCTCCTAACACATTTTTGGAGTTATGTGGAAAGATTTCATTTTTGAAAGCAGTTCAGAGTTGATTTTTGTTGATTATGAGAGCTTATATATAACTGGAAGGATGGTAGTAAAGGTTTGAAACTTAAAATTTTGGAAAAAGCTGTGAAAAGATAGACACAGTAGTTTCGTAGCGCGCTACGAAACTGCTATAGGTGTCATGCACAACAGTTTCGTAACGTGCTACAAAATTGTTGTAGGATGCAGTTTGAACAATTTTGCAAGGTTTCAAAGGGAGAAAAGGCTTGTTTTTTAAACCTTGATGCTATTGAAGAATGTATAAAGATCACAAGTGAAGATCCAATGTCAAAACACAGAAAAATGAAGGTTCCAAGTGAATTTTTCAAAGGTAAAGTTCTGCGCTACGAAAACAGTAGATGGTTTCGTAGCGCAACAATGTTAACAGATTTGGCACTCCTTAAAAATTTTGGTTTGGGCACAGCTAGAAGGGCGAAGTCACATGAGTTTAATAAGACATTGCCACATGTTTTTGAGCACAAGTTGGTCAGCAGATGGTTTGAAGAAACATAAATGAAACACTATAGCTATTTTGCAGGGAGCATGTTCCTATCTTTCAGGGCAGATAAGAAGCAAATCAATATAGTCTAACAACAAGGAGATGGAAATCATCAAGGTCGAATTTTAGGAGGAGCAGCTATCGGATATAAGATTTAATTTTTAGATAAGGTTGTTAAGTTATAATAAAGAGTTTTAATCCTAGTTGTATTAGGACTTTAGAATAGACAATTTAACTGTCAGATGTAATTAAAAGTTTGTTTTAGTAGTTGATAGGTGTCAAGCTAGAAAATTCAAATTTTTCTCAAGTGTTTGGAGAGAATCCAAGAATTTAATGATGAATCTATAAGAGACAAGAAGTCGAATTGCACCTAGTTGGCAATTTTCATTAACAAGCATACTGTTTTGTTGTAGTAGAAACTGTGTTTTCATATTAATACAGAGATATTGGTTTCATCACTCAGGATTCAAAAAGGGTTATTGATGTTTGATATTCTCATGGTTTTCCTTTTTCAATTACTTGCAGTGGCATGAATGTATGTTACTTAGAATTCACTGAAGGTGCTCTAACTTCCTTCATATGTTCATGAACTGTGTTTATTTTCTGTCCTACTGTTCTGTTGACGCATCTAAACCCTAAAATGCCCTGATTTCCATATGAAGCTGATACTCATGTTTTGTGAAAACACACTTGACTTCATAAGCCCAATAGATGTTTGTTGATTAGCAGTACAAGCAATTATCCATTTTTATCCATTTTACTCATAGAGTTAGCCATCTAACCCTTATTTGAAAATCATAAACCTATTGAGAGATCCCTCTCAGGTTGAGGAGGCTAAGCCTCAACTAAAATTCTGGTTTGCAATAGTTACTTAGAGTCTTCTTCATCAGCAGCCTATCAGGGTTTGATTTTGAGATAACATTTTGGTGCATCTGCTGGGAGTCTGAATATTACTCATTCTCGAAATCAATAAGCTAAACTTCTGAAGGTAGCAGGAGCTCAGAATCTGTTCGAGGCTATATAACTACCTTGGCGACTCCACACATCAAATAATCAAAATGGAAGGTGAATCCACTGCTAGAAGATCATTAGCTTGATGAAGTTTCAAGATGAGTTCCATTGCAAGAATGAATGCCAGGTATGCTCCTATGAATTGGTCTCATATCCCTGGTTTTCCAAATCCTATGCCAAAGGTTGAATGGTTAGATGATCTTCCAATATTCAAAGATGAAAAGAAAGACAATGCTGCTCTTCATTTGGTTAGGTTCCACATGCATGTACACAGTCTTAAGGTTCAATTACCTGAAGATTGTCTCATGAAGATGTTTATGACCACTCTAGAAGGAAAAGCATGGTCTTGGTATAAAGGTTTAGCAAATGGTTCATTATATTCTCTTGCTAATTTTCATGATGAATTCTATGAGATGTATACAGAGTGTCATCCCTCCTTATTGCTGATCAAAGATTGCTGTAAAAATTCTATGAGTTTTATTCAGTATTTGGAGGATTTTTATGATGATGATGAATTTATGGATGAAGAAATTTTATAGGCTCTTCATAACAATACATTTCAACACCTAGAAGAAAGGATAACATCCCATGAGATGCAACATAGAAATCAGCAGGAGTTTACTTATGAAAATATTCTTGCATCCTCTGAGATTGATGTAGTGATGCAGTAGGCTTGTCAGTCTTCGGATCATAATGAAGATTAAAATCATTGCAAATACCAAGAAGAAATACTGGAAGACAATTTTTATAACCCTCAGGCAGAGAAAAAGGTTGATTACGTATGTCATACTTTGCAGCAGTCTACTTCAAAGAATGATCATAATAATGAGGAAAATTACATTGTCTGTGAGAATCATCGAGAATACTAGTTGGATAGCTTATCAAATAAATTTTGTGTGGCTAAAAATCAGTTGTTGGAAGTTACAGGATGTTATGAGGATCATCAAGCTGATCATGTTTTCTAGGATCCTATAGCTAAATACATGGAAGAGTTTTACTCTCCAGTGTTTTAGTTTTATTTTTACTATGAAGATCAGTTATAATTTCAGTGGTAGTGGTCATCACAATATCATAGTTTCTTCGAGTTCCAATGCAGTCAAACAACTCAAATATCAGATAAAACAAATGACTCGCTACATTGGAAATTTCATATTGATTGAACTGAATGAAGTTTTCAGTTGATAGGGTAGGTAGGAATGTGCAAATAAGCTCAAGGTTGACTGAGCATTTTTAGTAGGTACAGTTTGAAGCAGATTGGGCAAAATTTTAGAGTTTTATTTTAAAGAAATGGATTGCAGCACTGGAGCTACCAGTTCTTAGTGTACCACAGGGGCACACTATCCCAAGTGGACCCACTGTTATCACTATAAAATTTTTCCCAAACTTGGATAGTTCGCTTTGCTCCTAAGTCATGTTATTAGATAGGGTTTGAGTCAGTTTTATGTTTTATAGGGTCTAAGCCATAGGTTACAAGTCTCATTTCATCACCAAATAAAGTTCATAAACCTTGCTTTACTCTTTAGAAGTCTCATACCACGTTTTGAAAACCATATTTTATTTTTATTTTTTATTTTTTATTTATTTATTTATTTTTTTTAATTTTGAATAAGCCACGAAACCACGTTCTCGTAGCGCGCTCAGTGTAAAAAAATGCTTCTGCGCTATGAAAACGCTGGTCTTTTCGTATCGCAAAATCCCAAAATCACATTACCAGCACTACGAAATCGAGGATTCGAAATTTTTCGGTTTAGCTGTCACATCCATCAATTTTGGTTAAATTTTCATGATTAGGTGTTAGTCCACAAATCCTCCCTCACGTATGCAACCATCCAAATCAATTATGAGATTCATTAGGGGTCATTTGTCATTGGTCCTTTTAAAATTTGAAAAAGGGTTGGTTATCATCGATTTTGTCTCATGCAAAGAAAACACTGCATGCATATCTATTGTTTGAAAGAGAAGCTCATGATAAGAAACCAGAGCTTTCCTTAAGTTTTCAAGCGAGGCAGAATTTCAATCAAGTGAGGTAGAATTTCAATCAAGCGAGGCTAAACCCAATTGATGTTATGTCAGCAGTTTCGATACTTGCTAATCAAGTGAGTTTGAAAATAATTGCTGGCTTAAGCAGGATTTCTAATCAAGCGAGGCTGAACCAAATTTTCAAGCGAGCCAGTTCATCCAACAAGGAGGTCTATTACAGGTTTGCTGAAGACACAGGGTTTTTAGGAGGAAGATGACAGAAGAAAAAATAAATCACAGGTCTGGTCATTGTCTGAGAACAGAACCTGAAGGTTTAGAAGCTCTCACAAGAGATGAATCTGTTGAAGAAGCCTTCAGGAAGGTAGGGTGCTGGAGGTTTTGCGAAAAGCTTCAAGGAGGGCATAATCAGGTTACCAAAGAGTTTGCTATTAACTTCACAGGGTCAAACACAAAGGTTGGTTTTCTCAATTTACCAATTTCTCCTGAAGTTATATCAGCAGTCACAGAAATTCCAAGGGGGGAAGATAGATGGTTCAAGAATTTTAGGTTTGAAATGCAACCCTGCAAATTTTTTTTGAAACCAAAGTTTATGGATATTGATTTGAACAAAGTTGTGCCAAGAAGTTATGTCAAGAATGCATTTTCCAATCTGCTCTATAACATCCAAAGGTACTTCACCTTTGAAGGGAGATATCACAAGGTGTACACTTACTACTTTAAACTCTTATTGCATTTCACAGGAATAATCTCTCTAGACTTACCTTTCTTTCTATTTCGATGTCTGGCCAAGATGGCAGAAAAATTATAGATGAAAACTCAGGCATGTGAAACCTCATTATTTCATCATGTTCTAGTCAAGTTAATAGTTTTGCATGAGCTTTATAAAGTGAATAGAGAATGGTCTGCATTTCTCTTTTTGAGTGGAATAGGGGTTGAAGGAATAGGTGCTAGCCATCAAGTCAAAGAAACATCTCCATCAAAGACTACTGAACCTGCATAAGCAAAATCAAGGAGGTTTGTCAAGCTTAAGTGCAGGAAATAGGTTAAGGAACCAATGATAAACACATCACTGAATATCCAAAGGAATCCTCAATCTGCACAGAAGAAGAGAACTAATGTCAAAGAGACAATTCAGGAACAGTCAACTAGTAAAACAACTAAGAAGAAATTGACTAGGAGTCAAAGGTCAAATGAAAAGGGTAAGGTTGTGGTCACAAATGAAAACTTGGAATTAAGAGGTGACTTGAATGATATATTACAAGCTATTGACATTGAAGAGTCTCCCCTGGTTCAAGCAAATTTCATCAAACTAGATATAGGTGGCAAATCAAAGAAATTGAAAACATCCAAAAAATTAGATTTTGAGGATGAAGTGTCAGAGTTTGTCTTTAAGCCTAGAAAACCCTTGACTAGGTAGTCTAAGAAATTGCAACAGCCAGACATGGAGATAGACCAAATAGGAGGTGAGGATGCAAATGTTTTTGAAGAACCCATAAATATATCATCTCCAATGCTTGAAGAAGATAGAAAGAGTGTTTTTAATACTTAGAGAGAAAAGAGTAGTTATGAGGAGGTTAAAGAGAAACTCAGACTTGAAAACATTGAAATTGATAAATTGAAGAAGAAAGTGAGAATGCATGCTATAGAAAGGTCAAACTTTGAGAGGTTGAAAGGTCCGTGGGAGCTAGAAAAGGTTTTAAACATTGAGTCAATCAGTAGTGAGGATCAATTCTACATATGGACCGTCCCTGTAATCAAGGAAACAAAGTTCATAAGGATGGTTAATACCAAAATAAGAGATAATAATAGAAGGCTTAAAAGTCAGGTTGAAGATCTTGAAATACAGCTAGCAAAACCTGAAGATCAACCACAGGAAAAACGAGTGTAAACATTAAGTGACATCTCCTAACACATTTTTGGAGTTATGTGGAAAAATTTCATTTTTGAAAGCAGTTCAGAGTTGATTTTTGTTGATTATGAGAGCTTATATATAACTGGAAGGATGGTAGTAAAGGTTTGAAACTTAAAATTTTGGAAAAAGCTGTGAAAAGATAGACACAGTAGTTTCTTAGCGCGCTACGAAACTGCTATAGGTGTCATGCATAGCAGTTTCGTAGCGTGCTACAAAATTGCTGTAGGATGCAGTTTGAACAATTTTGCAAGGTTTCAAAGGGAGAAAAGGCTTGTTTTTTAAACCTTGATGCTATTGAAGAATGTATAAAGATCACAAGTGAAGATCCAATGTCAAAACACAGAAAAATGAAGGTTCCAAGTGAATTTTTCAAAGGTAACGTTCTGCGCTACGAAAACAGGAGACGGTTTCATAGCGCAGCAATGTTAACAGTTTTGGCACTCCTTAAAAATTTTGGTTTGGGAACAGCTGGAAGGGAGAAGTCACATGAGTTTAATAAGACATTGCCACATGTTTTTGAGCACAATTTGGTCAGCAGATGGTTTGAAGAAACATAAATGAAACACTATAGCTATTTTGCAGGGAGCATGTTCCTATCTTTCAGGGCAGATAAGAAGAAAATCAATACAGTCTAACAGCAAGGATATGGACATCATCAAGGTAGAATTTTAGGAGGAGAAGCTATAAGATATAAGATTTAATGTTTAGATAAGGTTGTTAAGTTATAATAAAGAGTTTTAATCCTAGTTGTATTAGGACTCTAGAATAGACAATTTAACTGTCAGATGTAATTAAAAGTTTGTTTTAGTAGTTGATAGGTGTCAAGCTAGAACATTCAAATTTTTATCAAGTGTTTGGAGAGAATCCAAGAATCTAATGATGACTCTATAAGAGACAAGAAGTCGAATTTCACCTGGTTGGAAATTTTCATTAACAAGCATACTGTTTTGTTGTAGCAGAAACTGTGTTTTCATATTAATACAGAGATATTGGTTTCATCACTCAGGATTCAAAAAGGGTTATTGATGTTTTATATTCTCATGGTTTTCCTTTTTCAATTACTTGCAGTGGCATGAATGTATGTTACTTAGAATTCACTGAAGGTGCTATAACTTCCTTCATATGTTCATGAACTGTGTTTATTTTCTGTCCTACTATTCTGTTGATGCATCTAAACCCTAAAATGCCCTGATTTCCATATGAATCTGATACTCATGTTTTGTGAAAACACACTTGACTCCATAAGCCCAATAGATGTTTGTTGATTAGCAGTACAACCAATTATCTATTTTTATCCATTTTACTCATAGAGTTAGCCATCTAACCCTTATTTGAAAATCATAAACCTATTGAGAGATCCCTCTCAGGTTGAGGAGGTTAAGCCTCAACTAAAAGTCTGGTTTGAAATAGTTACTTAGAGTCTTCTTGATCAACAGCCTATCAGAGTTTGATTTTGAGATAAAATTTTGGTGCATCTGCTGGGATTCTGAAGATTACTCATTCTCAAAATCAATAAGCTGAACTTCTGAAGGTAGCAGGAGCCAAGAATCTGCTCGAGGCTGCAGAACTACCTTGGCGACTCCACACATCAAATAATCAAAATGGAAGGTGAATCCATTGCTATAAGATCAGTAGCTTGATGAAGTTTCAATATGAGTTCCATTGCAAGAATGAATGCCAAGTATGCTCCTATGAATTGGTCTCATATCCCTGGTTTCGTAGCGCGCTACGAAACTGTTGTAGGATGCAGTTTGAACAATTTTGCAAGGTTTAAAAGGGAGAAAAGGCTTGTTTTTTAAACCTTGATGCTACTGAAGAATGTATAAATATCACAAGTGAATATCCAATGGAAAAACATAGAAAAATGAAGGTACCAAGTGAAGTTTTCAAAGGTAAATTTCTGCGCTATGAAAACAACAGACGGTTTCGTAGCGCAACAATGTTAACAATTTTGGCACTCCTTCAAAGGTTTGGTTTGGGAACAGCTGGAAGGGAGAAGTCACATGAGTTTAATAAGACATTGCCACATGTTTTTGAGCACAATTGGTCAGTATATGGTTTGAAGAAACATAAATGAAACATTATAGCTACTTTGCAGGGAGCATGTTCCTATCTTTCAGGGCAGATAAGAAGAAAATCAATACAGTCTAACAGCAAGGAAATGGACATCATCAAGGTTGAAGTTTAGGAGGAGCAGTTGTTAGATAGAATATTTAATGTTTAGATAAGGTTGTTAAGTTATAATAAAGAGTTTTAATCCTAGTTG